>JALNQF010000396.1:0-35521 GCA_028456385.1 Ophiosphaerella korrae | reverse complement strand
CTAATAAAATTAAACCTAAAAGTATTTATATATAGTATAAGAGAAGGTAAAGTTAATACTACTAAGTAACTTAATAGCGCTAAATTTCTATATAAGTACTTACTATAGATATAAGCTTTATAATAAGTAGGTTTGTTAATATAGGAGACCTAGTAAGCCTAATATTTATAAGTATTAGGGGGTAGGTAGCGTAAAGTAGCCCTAGCTAAGAATTTAGTAGCTAGTTATAAATTCTATAATAGTAAACTAGACTTACGTATAACTAGTTATAAGAGAGCGTAGTAGTTATAGCTATAGTAGTAAGAGTAAGCTCTAACCTAAAAAGAGTTCTATACTTACTAGCTAAATTAAACTATTCCTACTATTTTTACACTATAATTTATCTTTAGCTAGTAGTAAAGTTTTCTAATTACGCCTTAGAAGGCCTTTTTACGCCTACTAATAGCTAAAGTACTTTACTAGGTTATATCTTTATTAGGCTCTATTTTAGGTATATAGTTAGTATTTTAAGCTTCTCTAAGTAGTTCTAGTAAAAGTTAAAAGTAGTAATTACGCTTTATAAAGAGGCTTTTTTGCGCCTATTAATAGTTTTAAGCTTATCTAAGTAGTTTTAGTAAGAGCTAAAAGTAGTAATTACGCCTTAGAGGGGGCTTTTTTATACTTATTAGTAAGTTAAGATACTCTAATAAGTTATATCTTTATTAGGGCTCTATTTTTTTAGTATACGTAGAGTTAGTAGTTTAGCTTTCTCTAAATAGTTCTAGTAAAAGTTAAAAGTAGCTTTATATTTTGTAAATTCTTCTACTAGCTCCTATATAGGTTTATTATAGCTAGTCTAGTAAACTAGGTAGTACTATTCTACGTGTTTTTTACGCTCTTTAAAGCGTACGTCTAAGATAGCTTCTACTAAGTATTCTTTATATACGCTACTAGTTTCTTTATTAGTAATAATAATAGAGATTAGCTATAGTAAGTCTTAATCTAGTAAAAGCTTTTAATTTCTAGGGCGTAAGAGTTTTAGAGAGAAGACTAAGAATACGCCTTTACTTAGTATCTCTTAAGGTAGTACTAGCTTATATACTTTACTATTATAGATAACTCTTTTAATAGAGTATAGGCCTACTTATTAGTAGTCTAATTTTAGAGTTAGCTAAGTAGTTCTCTAATTAGCTATACTAATATAAGCTTAGTTACTAACTTTATATACTAGTCTACTTTAGTAAAAGGTATTAGCTTAAGCTACTTACTCTTATTATACCTAGAGTATTTTTTCTTTAAAGTAAGCTACTAGGTTACTATAAGTATTAAGTAGCTTATTAGCTTATATATATTAGTTATATTAGGCTAGGTTTAGTTAATCTTTATTATTTTTACTAGAGTATATACTACTATAAAAGTAATACCCTAGATCTATAAAAAATAGAGTTATTCTAATAGATATATTAATAGTATTATTTACTTAGAACTTAGCTACGTATAGCTAAGCTACCTAGTTATTTTACGCGTAGTTAACGTATTACCTTAGAAAGATCTCTAGGGCTTAATTTACTTACTTAGTTTAGCTATTAGTTTCTAAGTAGTATATAGTTAAGAGCCTTTACGTAATATAGAGGCGTTTATATATATAGTACTAAAATTAGCTAATAAAAGTTATTTCTTTATTAGATATAATATTTATTAAGACTCTATAAAGCTTAAAAATAGATATAAAATATTAGGTAGCTTCTTTTAGTTTTAGAGACTTATAAGAGAAGAAATAGCGTCTTTTTATAAAGTAGTAGTAAATTACTAAGATATATTTATAAATCTAGCTACTATTTTTACTAGTTAGTAAGGCTTAGATATAGTCTACTAAGATATTAGTCTAGAGTATATAGAGAATTAGTATAGGTTAGAGGTAACTAAGTTTACTATCTTATAAGTTCTTTATATAGTAGTAGATTAAGTATATATTATAAAATTACTTAATAGCTTAAAGTATCTTAAGCTAATAATAGCGCTTATATATTAGATATAGCGTACTATAGAGTTCTTTATAGCCTACTAACTAATAGTTATAGTATAAATTAAAGATTTAGTAGTATAGATAGGCGTTTAAGGAGATATATAGACGTATTTTATTAACTTAGAAGTACCTTTCTTTTCTTAATCTAGTAAAGCTAATATTAGTATATAAGAAGTAGTATTCTACTTTATAAAAGGCTTTTAATAGTTTTTATTATCTACTATCTATAATAGTAAATATAGCTTAGGCTACGCGGTTTTCTAAGTATACTATATCTAGTAATTCTTCTATTAGGTGTAAGTTAATAATATATAGTAAAAGTTCTAGGTCTAGTTCTCTATTATAAAGTAGTAGAAAATCTTCTAGTTAGTTTACTAATATAGGTTTTATTTTTATAATATAGTAAAAGTAGGTATATACTATAGTAGCTTATTCTAGCGTAAATCTATCTAGCTTTTATAGGTCTATAAGGCTTAGAGCGTAAATTACTATATCTAGTGTAGGTTTTACGCCTAAGGCTAAGACTTAAGGGCTTAGGATAATTTAGTTAGCTCCTAATACTTATAGATTAGAATTGTCTATAGAGTAATCCTATAGTTAGTAGCTTAAGGCGTCTATAACTTTATTTATATTACTAGGTGTATATTTAATATAGAAATTAAATTAGGATAGAAATAATAACTAGTAAGCCTAGTAGTAATTAAGCTTTTTAGTTATTATAAAAGTTTCTAAATTATAGTAGTTTATTATAATATAGATTATGTATAGACTACTTATAAGCTTTAGTTTCTATTCTTTAAATACTTAGATTATAGCTATAAGTTCTAGGTTATAGATATTATAATTATATTCTACTAGGGTGTATTTTTTTAAGAAGAAGCTAACTAGTTATTAGATTCTATCTTAGTTTAGTTAGCTTATTACTTTACCTAAAGCCTACCTAGAGGTATTAGTTTAGATATAAATTAGTTTTAAGGAGTTAAAGTAAAGTAAAACTATACCTAGCTAGAAAGTAGCTTTTAGTTTATTAAAAGCGTTTATATATTCTTAGGTAATTATAAAAAGCTTATACTAAGTTTTTTAAAAGGGTAGCCTATCTCTTTTAGTAAGTTTAGTAATAACCTTAGACTTAATTAACTTAGTAAGTAGTAAGGTAAGGCTTAAGTAATCCTTAATAAAGCGCTAAAGAAATCTAGTATAGCCTAGAAAGGCTAGGACTTCTTTAGTAGTCTTTAGTATTTCTTACTCCTAGATAGCTTTAACTTTAGAGAGATCTATTATAATTCTTTTATTAGAGATAATTATACCTAAAAACTTAACTAAAGTAGCGTAAAAGCTAGATTTTTTAGAGTCTACGTAGAAGCCTTACTCTTTTAGTTATATAAGTACTTTATAAATATACTAGATATAGTTTATTTTATTATTAGAGTATATTAGGACGTTATCTATATATATAGTATAAAAGTTATCTAAATATTCTAGTAGAGCTAAGTTAATAGTACGCTAGAAAGTAGCTAGTACGTTAGTAAAGCTAAAAAGTACTACCTTATAAGTATATATACTAAAGTAGGTAATAAAAGTAGTTAGCTATTCTAAATTTAGAGTAATATATAAGTAGTAAAAGGCGTATATTATATTAAATTTAGAGAATATCTTTACTTTATTTAGGTAGGCTAGTATTTCTCTAAAGAATAGAATAAGGTACTAGTCTTTAATAGTAGATTTATTTAGCTTATAGTAGTCTATATAGACTTATAAGCTACTATCTAGTTTAGCTATAATTAGTAGGTTATTTCTAGCTAGAGAGCTATATTTACTAATAAAGCCTTTACCTTCTATTTCTTAGATATATTTCTAGATTACTTTATCTTATTTTTTAGTAAAAAAGTAAGGTTTAGCGTCTAGGATTTTTACGCTAGGTTTAAAAGTAATTTCTAGGTTATATAGCTTATAAAGAGGAAGTTCCTTAGTAGCTTTCTTATTAAAATAGAGTATTAAGTCTTAATATAGTTAGAGTAGTTCTATAAATAGAATATCTTTAAGCTCTACTATAAGTAGTAGTTTATAAAATTACGCGTAATCTACTTCTCTAGTTACTTTATAGTAGTATACTAGTAGTAGTATTCTATTTAAAGTAAGTACTATAAGTATATATCTACTTCTTCTAGTAAAGGCTTTAATTATATAATAACTAATAGTTTAAATATCTATTAATAAGTTCTATTTATACTTATTAGGGTACTTACTTAGGGGCCTTATAAGAGTAGATAATAGTTTAAGCGCTAGCTTCTTTAAAGCTATAGTAAAGTAATATCTAGGCGTACTATAGTATACTACTAAGAGGATTTTATTAGTTATCTAGTAGTACTATTAGTAGTAAGTATTAAGGAATAATAATATTCTATAGTAGTAGTTAGGTTTAATAGTATAGGCCTTATACTATAAAAATCCTAGAATAAAGTTAAATTAGCCTACGTTTTTAATAATATAGATAGAAGTCTATTTAATATACGTGCCTACTTATAAGTAGAACTTAACTTAATACGTAATAGACTTAGATAAGAAAATATTATATCCTTTATAGATAATAAGTTAAAGTAGCTAGATAGTTTATAATTTTATAGTCTTCTAGGTAAATTTTTATTAAATAAAGTTTATATTAGCTTTTTTATTAGTTAAGGTTCTAGCTATATAAAGTACTATAAGGTCTTTACCTAAGAAGCTAGTAAATAAGAATTAGTTTAGCTTAGCTTCTATTAGATTAGTTAGTAGTTTCTTATACTAAACTATCTATATTCTATAGGTAAGTGTATAAGATATAGCTATACTAGGGGTTATACTTTAGTAGTTAATTACGCTCTTCTAGTTTATATAATCTTTAGGTTAAGGCTTTAGGCCTAGGGAACGTTGTTTTCTAAATCCTAGTCTAAGTTAGGCTCTAGTTCTAGCTCTATATCTAGTTAGGAGTTATATTTAAAGAATTAGTCTTCTATTTCTATATCTATTTTAGAGTCTATTACTATATAAGTAGCTATATAGTAGTTTATAGTATTAGTAAGTATTTTAGATCTAGTAGCTTTTATTTATTTATAAGTAGTATAGTCTAGCTTCTTAATACCTATTTTTTTATAGCCTTAGTATAAAATTATTTTAAAGTTCTTAGTTTTAATTATAGTAGTCTTTTTACTAGTTAGGTATATTCTTTAAAATATACTTTCTAGTTATAGTTAATAGTGTTTTAGTTCTTATAAGGTTATAGCTAGTTCTTCTTTAAAGTTTTATATCTATACTCTTAGTTTAGCTCTTATAGGCGCTAGGGTATAAAGCTAGGTTTACCTAGAGCTTATATCTAGGTTGTAATTATTTACTTTATTTTCTAATATTAAGATTATCTTTTAAAAATTAGTAGGGCTATTATAGATACTAGAGGTAGTACTAGTAGCCTTTCTAAGCTAAGGTTATAGCTTTTTTTAAAAGTAGATATTATATAGCTATAGGTTCTATTATAGTTTAAAGCTAATATTATTAAATTTAGAAAAGAATTTAGCTTATACTAACTAGGTAGTTTTGTAGATTAGTTAATCTAGTCTAAATTTAGCTATTTCTAAGGTTTTATAATATACTTCTCTTAATCTTACTACGTCTATATTACTAAATTAGTAAAAAAGTATAAAGAAATATATAAATTCTTCTTAGTATAGGTAAGTAATACTATTTAGAATAGTAAAGTATAAGTAAGCTAATCTTGTATAGTAGTATATAATAACGTTAGCTTAGGTTTATAAGCTAATATATTTTTTTCTATTAGTAATAAAGTAATTATATATAGACTAGATAAAAGATATAATATTTATATAGTATCTTATACCTAAAAATTATAGAGGTTTTATAAAGTAGTTTTTTTATTCTTTATACTAGTAAAAATTAAAGGCTAGCTCTTAGATACTAGTTAAGAAAAGAGTTAGAGTAAACTCTTCTCTATTAAAGATATAGTAGCCTACTACTAGTACTTAGGGTTTAAACTCTCTTTTAAAGAAGCTAAGTTACTAGCCTTATAGTAAGATCTTAGTATAAAGTAGTTTTATATCTTTCTACGCTAGTATATTAAAGTTAAAAGTTTTTAGCTTAGTTTATTTAGCTATTAGGTCTTCTTAGTAGATTACTACTTTACGTAAGTAGTTATATTTTACTATAGCTTCTTTTTATAAAGCTTTATACTAAGTAGCTCTTTAGCTTAAAGTATTATATTATTCTATAATATAGTTATAGTTTAGTAGTAATTATACTAAGTATTCTTAGAGTTAAGCTAATTAGTTATCTTATTAAAAGAGTTATTTATCTAATTTACTTACTTTAGCTATAAGCCTCTAGTTTTATTTATTTACTACGTTAATTATATCTTATATCTAGGTGTTTATAACTACTAGGTATAATACTATTCTAGCTAAAGTAAATTCTTTAAGAAATAAGAAATTACTAGGTTTATTATCCTTAATTCTTTAGTATAAAGTTAGTAGTAGAGTATAAAATAAAAGTTAAAGCTTAGTAAACTTAGTAAGTAATTTTTTAAGTTTATCTTAAGATATAAAGACTATTCTTAGTAGTAAGTCTTTATTAATTATAGTGTTTAATAGTAAGTTGTTCTTTAGCTCTTTTAGGATCTTAAGCTTAGGTATAAGCTAAGGTAATAATACTTAGCTAACGTTTAGTTAGGCGTTATTAATTAAGTTATTTAATATAGTCTAGTTATTAAAAAGGACTTTAGTAACTAGTCTATACTTTAGGGGGCTATCTTAGTTAAAGAGAGTAGAGTCTATATCTAGGTTAAATTCTTCTATAATAAGTTAGTTAGGAGTAGCTAAGTCTATTATAAAGCTATTAGCTAAGAAAGCACTTAGTACTTATTAGAGAATTATATTAGGTTAGAAATTAAGTTTACTAAGTAGTCTTAGCTAAATAAAGGATTTAGAGTCTATTACTTATTTTCTTTTATCTTTTTATAAGAGAGTATTAAGATATTATTAGAAGTTACTTAGTACTTTTTTTATTAGAATAGTTAGTATAGTAGGTCTTTAGGTTTATTTTTCTAGAGACTTAGTTCTAGCGCGTATTTTATAGATTTTTTATAGTATAGTAGCTTTAGAGCGTTCTCTTAGTTTTTTACTAGATTTATAGTCTACTATTTATAGTATATCTTTATTTTATAAGTATACTTAGTTTAAGTAATAAAGAGGTTATAAGCTAGTATTATTTTAGTTTAAGAGGCTAGCTTTTAAGAAGATAGAAGATTTTTTATATAACTAAGTTATAGTATAATAAGCTAAGTTATAGTAGTTATATACTATATTAGTACGTTTAGCTATTAGTTTATAGAGATTTAAATCTTTAGCGCTAGCTAGTAAAGGTTTTAGTAAGGTCTAGAGCGCTTTATTACTTAGTTCTTGTAAATTAAGTACTAGTAATTTATATAAGTTTAGGGGTCTTTTCCTTCCTTAGTACTACTACCTAGGTTTAATACCTAGTATAAGTACGCTCTTACTTAGGTATACGTAGTAAGTATAAGCTAAAGCTTTATAACCTATAAAGTAGTTAAACTACTTTTTTTTAGTATATATTTCTTTCTAGAACGTTAGCGCTAGTACTAGTAAAAAAAGAGTACTAGAAACCTTAACTAGAACTATAATATAGTAAACTTAAGGGGCTACCTAGCGCGCTATAGCTAAGGTAGGATCTAATTCCTAGTAGTATAGTTCTTTTTAGCTAGCTAGGCTTTATTAAAAGTTAGCTATAATTAGCTATCTTGTAGTAACTCTAGTATAGGTAAGAAAGCTACTAGTATAGTTTTAGGTTATAGAGAGGCTTATAAAAGTAAAATATTTATAGAGATCTACTATTATATAAAGTAGACTTTACGTAAGATAACTTAATAAAGTAGTTTTAATAATTAACTAAAAAGAGTAAATAGTAAATAAAGCTATCTAAGTAAGTACTAGGTATATATACCTAGTAGCTTACTAAGCGCTAACTAAAAGTAGAAAGGTAGTTAAATATTAGTAAGTTGTAAACTTACTAATATATTAGTAAGTTCGTAATATTAGTAAGTTTATAATATTAGTAAGTTTACTATATTAGTAAGTTATAAACTTACGAATATTAGTGCGAAAATAAGAGATATAAGAGATAACTCTCTTATAATAGTATACTATATCTTTCTTCTTTTATAATTAGTAGTCTTTTACGTAGTAGCTTTTCTTACTATAGTTAAAGTATATAAAGTCTTTATTTTTCTTCTTTTTTCTTTCTTTATTTACGTTAAAGATTATAAGGTCTTCTTTATTATAGTTCTAGGTGTAACCTCTATACTTATTCTTCTTCTATTCTTAAAGGTTATTATTAATCTATATTACCTATTATTTTAAAGCTTCTAGTATTTATAGTTTTTCTATATAAATTATTTTATATTAGATTTTTAAGTTTAGTCTTTACTTAAATTATAATATTAAAGCTAACTTATTCTATTCTATATTTTATAATAGTTATTTAAACTATAATATATATTCTAGAATACTCTAACTTTATATAAGCTTTTCTAACTATTCTTTAGCTTATTAGGTAACGTCTATATCCTTAAATACTACTCTTATTTATCTAGTAAAGTATTTATAACTTCTAAAGATAGCTCTTATTTTATCTTTCTAGGTTATTAGGGTATATATTATATAGTCTATCTAGTAGGGTTTAAACTATTTTATTGTATTTTCTTTAAGGTATATTCTAATATATATTACCTTCTTTTCTTCTATATTAAAGTATAGTACTTATATATCTATTTAGAGTTATTTAAAAGCTATAAAGAGTCTTAGTTTTTCTTTTATCTTATTAAACTTCTTTAGGATAAGTATCTTTAGTAGTTTCTTTATTATACTTATATCTAGGTGTTATATAATTAGTTCTATTTAATTTTATCCTTTAATAATAGCTTTAAACTATACTTTATTCTATTTTACGTGTTCCTAGAGTTCTTTATTCTAGGTTTCTAGGGTATTAATTACTATCTTTATATCTTCTTTCTTAGAGATTAAGTTATTTATATAGTTCTTAATATCCTTCTATACTATATTATCTAACTTATAACTACTTATAAGTACTTTAGCTATTCTTTTAGTTAAACTTTCTACTATCGTATTAGCTAGACTATACGCTACTTACGCTTCGCTTCTTGTAATAACTAAATTAGTAGGGTATAATAGGTGTTACTAGGGTTAACTCCTAATACCTAAAAGTTATTAGTAGATTATAAAGTAATAACAAAAGCTTATATAGAGATCTATAATAACTATAAATAATAGAAGATATTTTATAACTATCTTATATTAGCGTTTTATAGTTAAAGGATTAAATTACTAATACTATCTTAATAATACGTATTATTACTAACTATATACTTAGGCTTCTTAGCTAACTTTATACTTTGTATTTACTAAGATTATAAATTACAAATCTATTACGTATCTCTATTATAGTTAGTTTCCTAGTCTAGTTTGTTTTCCTATAGGTTATATATATTGTTATTATCTATAGTAGGGCTAATTAGTTCGAATTAGTTTCTTCTTGTTATAGCTATAATATCTTAGATAAGTAGTTTACTATTACTAGTATTGTATTATATATATACTCTAAGCTATTCTTTAAAGGTAAGAGGCCTATAATAAAGTCTAGAGAGACTTCTTTAAAGATATTACTTAAGATTAGTAAAAGAAATAATTCTTTATACTACTTATACTTTAGCGCTTTACTTTACTAGTATATTGCGTAAGTCTTTATATATTCTTAAACGTCTTACTCTATTAATAGCTAGTAATAGTATCTTATAATTAGCTTAAGTATTTTATATATACTAAAGTAGCTAGCTATATATAAGTTATAATACTAGAGTAGAATTTCTTACCTAATAGTAAGTTCTTCTAGAACGTATACTCTACTTTTATATCTTAGGACTTCTTTATTATCTAAGTACTATACTTACGCTCTACTACTATATTAAGTACTTTTAACTTTTATTAAACTCTTTACTTATACTTATATAAAGGCGTCCCTTTACTATAGTCTATATAAAGTTATTAGAAAGGCTTTAGACTCTACTAATATAAGTTTACTACTAACTAACTCTTTAGCTATTAAGCGTAGTACGTATAGTATATATTTTATAGTACTAGTAGTAAAGGTCCTTTTAGCGCTATAGTCTTTAGTACTATATATCTTGTATATACTTTCTAAGCTTAGCTTAGTTATAAATTCTCTTACTCTACTAGTTATCTCTACTCTAGCTACTAAGCTCGCTAGTTATAATTTTTCCTAGAGAGTAAGTAATAAGCGTACTAGTAATAGGTTCTCTTACTTGTAGTTATATCTTCTTAAAGGGCTATCTATAAGATTTAGCTTACTAGCTTAGTATTTTACTTTAAAATTAAAAGCTCCTAAGTATATAGCTTAGTATACTTAGCGTAGGTTTAGCTTATATATAGTATATATTAAGTGTAAGTTATTATAATCTATAAGTACTTAAATTATATACTATATACTTTTAAGGTAGTATCTTTACTATTTAAAACTATAAATAATAGTAAGAAGTTTAGTATTATATATTTTATAGTTTAATTCTACTTCTTATAGTTTTTTAGAAGTAAAGGTAACTAGATACTATTTCTTATCTAGGTAGAGTTAAGACAAGATCCTAGAGATTATAAAGGTTAATATATCTATCTCTAAGTAAATAGGTAGCGCTAGGTTATAGTAGCGTAAAATAGGTATACTTATAAAGTATACTTTAAGTTATTTAAAAGCTTTTTATACTATACTAAGCTAATAGAATTCTTACTTCTCTTTTAATAAGTCTATAAAAGAAGCTATTTTATAAGTATATCTCTTAATAAATCTTTAGTAGAAGATTATAAAACCTAGGAATAACTATAGTTTATTAATACTTATAAGCTATTATAGGCGTAATAGAAGAAATTAAGATAGAGCTAATTAGTCTCGACTTAGGTGCTAACAAAGTATAAGACGAGAGGAGTAATAATCTCGATTAAGAGACTACACACAATTAAAATACCTAAGGTAATCTATAATCTATAGGCTCTTAGTATTAATAGATTATAGATTAGTATAATCTACAATCTACTAGTTTTAGTAACTATAGATTATAGATTACAATAAGTATATAGTTAGTAATAATATATATTATTAGGATAGTATTAGTAATTTAATCTTTTAACTATAGAACGCTAGTATAAGATAGTTATAAAATATCTCTTACTATTTATAAGTTATTATAGATTCTAATATAAGCTTTTATTACTAACTCTTAATCTACTAACTCTTTAAGAATAGCTACTTGTAATCGACAATAGGAGGCCTATTACACCTTACTAATTTAGTTATTACAAGAAGTAAAGCGTAAGTAGTGTATAGTCTAGCTAATATAATAGTAGAAAGTTTAACTAGAAAAATAGCTAAGGCACTTATAAGTAGTTATAAGTTAGATAATATAGATTAGAAGGATATTAAGAACTATATAAATAACCTAATCTCTAAGAAAGAAGATATAAAAATAGTAATTAATACCTTAGAAACCTAGAACAAAGAACTTTAGGAATACGCAAAATAGAATAAGGCCTAGATTAGAGCTATTATAGAAAGATAAAACTAAATAGAACTAATTATATAATGCCTAGAAATTAGTATAAAAAAGAAACTACTAAAGATACTTATCTTTAAGAAGTTTAATAGAATAAAAGAAAAACTAAGACCTTTTATAGCTTTAGTATAACTCTAGATAGATATATAAGTACTATACTTTAATATAGAAGTAAAGAAGGTAATATATATTAGGTTGTACTTTAAAGAAGATATAATAAGATAGTACAAGCCTTACTAGATAGATTATACGACATACTCTCTAATAACTTAGAAGGATAAAACTAGAGCTATTTTTAGAAGTTACAAATACTTTACTAAGTAAATAAGAGTAGCGTTTAGAGATATAGATATTACCTAATAAGCTAAAGAGTAATTAGAAAAGCTTATACAAAACTAAAGTATTCCTAAGTACGTATTATAGTTTAAATAACTATTATAAAATATAGAATAGAATAAGTTAGCCTTAATATTATAATTTAAATAAGGACTAAACTTAAAAATTTAATATAAAATAATCTATATAGAGAAACTACAAACGCTAGAAGCTCTAAAATAGTAGGTAATCTAAATTAATAATAATCTCTAAGAATAGAAGAAGAATAAGTATAGAGGTTACACCTAGAATTATAATAAAGGAGACCCTATAATCTTTAACGCTAATAAAGATAAGAAAAAGAAGAAGAATAAAGACTTTACGTACTTTAACTATAGTAAACTAGGCTACTACGTAAAAGACAGCTAATTAAAAAAGAATAAAGATATAGTATATTATAAATATAAGAACCTAGGATACTTTGTAAAAGACTATAGAAGTAAGGACCTAAAGAAGGAAACCTAGTTAAAGATAACTAAGAAAAAGAAAGAAGTACTACAAGTATAAGCTAAACCTTAGAAAAAAGTAGCTAAGAGTAAAGAAGTATAATACGTAATACTCTATTAGACCTTTTATTATAATAATAACTACTATATATATCTTTCTAGTAAGTAGAAAGTAGTATAGTTCTTATAAAAAAAGAGATATAGAGTAGCTATAATAAAAAAGAGAATAGAAGCGTAGCTAGAAGAAATAGTATACGTAATAAACCTACTAATAAAAGACTTAGAAAAGGAAGAACCTTTAGAACTATTAATCTAGGCTAAAGGACTAGTACTAGATAAAGAGACTACTATAGCTACTTCTAAAGAACTATAAGAAAGTAAGAAATAAGTAAGTATAAGAAGTATAAAATATACCTAGCTAATAATATATAGCTATAATAACTATATAATAATAGATATAAAAGAATAAAATAAAGAATAAAGATTTATTTAAATATACTTAATAGTTATAAGTATAGAGGAAGCGTATAAAAACTAGAAAGAACGTAATCTTAAAGAAATAAAGTTTATACTATTTTAAGAATAGATAAAGTAATATATAGTTATAGTAAGAAGAATACCTATATAAAAAGAATAGTAAAACTTTATAAAAAAGATATAATAGATTAATAAAGCCTATATACTAAGAGTACTAGTAGTATACTATATCCTAATAATAAATATACCTAGTAAAAGTAAGTACTAGGAAAGAGATAATAAAATAATAGACCTAGAATATCTAGTATACTTTAAAGTATTATAGATATTATACTTAGATAAGAATTATATTATATATAGAAACTCTAAAGTAAATAATAATATATAGCTTATAAGAAGAAGAAGCTATAACTATATAAAGGTATTAGATAAGTTATACAATTAGATACTCGATAGCATGTACGTAGAGAGGCGCAATAGATTCTAGGTGTACCTAGAATCTATTAATTAGCTCGCTTAAGCTAGTACTACGATCTAATTAGCTTAGCGCACGGGCGTAACAATCGCTAAGCTACTAACCCTACTACAGCTAAAAGGATTGCAGCCTCGACCTTTACAAACAAAGGAATTAAATAAAGAATCTTATATACAAGGAGATAGACTACGTTAGTACGACTAATATAATAAAGAAACTAGCACCTTAATAGAAAAGGTATTAAGGATCTAGCTTGCCGCCGTCTTAAGAGACCTAGCTAAGACTGCCGCATCGTAGATATATAAATAGAGCGTAGGGCTAGAGATAGAAAAAAAAAAAACTACTTAGTTTATACTTATTACTTTCAAGTTATAAGTAACTAACTAAAAAAGGGCTTTTCTAAAAGCCTTAGTATCCTTCTTAAATAAGGCTCTTATATAGCTGTTATAAAAAAGCCTTTTTATTAAATTACTATAACCTCCTTTAAATCTAACAATTAAGAGTCTTACTACCTTAACTAAGTTAAGTAAACTAGCATCTACCTACATTAACTCAAGTATTAACTTAAGTATTAACTCGAGTATTAACTCGAGTATTAACTCGAGTATTAACTCGAGCATTAACTCGAGTATTAACTCGAGTATTAACTTAAGTATTAAGCTAAGTATTAAGCTAAGCACTATAAAGAGCATTAGCAAAAAGTGCTAATCTCCTACCTTCTAGTAGCCTTACGCGCGTTAGCGAAAAGTACTATTCTCTTACCTTCTAGTAGCACTACGAGCATCTTTAAAAAGGGCGTAAATCTCTTACCCTCTAATAGCCTTCTAATAACTCTTAAATTAAGCTAAGCACTATACTTAGCCTTAACTAAAGCGCACTCTAAAAAGTAATAATCTCTTACTTTCTTGTAACTTAAAGCTAAAATAAGATAGCTAGTACAACTTAACGCAATCTAACTATAACGTTAAAGACTAATAAGGATTACACTATATAGATAATTTAACTATAATCTAGATACGTAGTATATAATATTTAGGATAAGATTAACCTAGAATCCTCTACCTAGCTAATTTAGAGACTAGAACTAATTAGAGCTTTAGTAATAGCTAACTACACTCTAGTATTAGGTGTCGAGACTCTTACGTAGTAGTCTAAACTCTTAGCTACTAGTTATAAGGCTTTTAAAGAAGACCTTAAATACTATAAAATATTAGCTAAGTAATACTATAGCGACTAACACGAGTACAAAAAAGAGTAGTTAAGTCTCTAGTATATTATAACGTTTATTTAATCCTTAGTCTCGCTATATCTACTACGTACGTACTACTTACTAAACTAATCTCTACGTTAGTAGCTATTAAACCTAAAGTAAACTATTAGCGTAGACAAGTATATTAAGCAAGAGCGTACACGTAATAAATACCTTAAATTACTTAAGCCTATAAGAAGCCTAGTAAATTAGGATATATAGATAGCTAAGTATAACTACGCTACTACTAAGGCTAAAACGTATTAAGTAGTAGAGTTACTATAAATTAATATAATTACTTAAGACTTTTTAGTAGCTATTAAACACGTAGTACTAATTTAGTCTATAACCTTTTAAGATAATAGAAGGCTATTACTTAGTATAAACTAGAGAGAGATAATAAAATACTACTATAAGTATATAATAGTGTACTATCCCCTAAATATAGAGAGGCGCAAAGCTACTTTTATAGTAGATAATACCTTACTTTATACTACTAGTAGTAATACTACCTAGAGTAAGACTAGGGACGCCTCTCTTATAGACAGCGCGCTACTTAATAAATAGGGTAGACTTCGTAATTAACGTACACGTAGTAGTAATACTAACGTTAACTAAATAATAAGTTAAAGAGCTATAGGTAAATAATACCTAGCTTACAAAAGACCTTATAAACTTAGTAATTACTACTATATTAATTCTAACAAAGTACTAGATTAGTAGACTCTAAGTAAGACTCTAAAAGAGCTTATTAATTATAAACGTAAGTACAATATAACCTTATAAAGACTAATAAGAGAATAGTTAAAGTATTAAATAAAGCCTTATATAGAACTATACGCTAAGTTACCTTAGATTACTAAAATTTATAAGGAAGATTAACTAGAAGGCTAGTAAATATTAAGTATTAAGAGTACTTTCGTTACTAAAACTATAAAGAATACCTATAATACTTACCCTCTCTAGAATTCCTTTATCCTAGACTCTAGTTTAACCTACTATATTACAAACAACCTAACTTATATATATAACTATTATCTATTAAGGCTAAATAATTATATATAGGTAAGTAAGTTAAAGATATAAGTAAAAGGATATAGATCTCTTACTCTTATACTAAAAAACTAGTTAATAGAAAACAAACTAGTTCTATATAACGTAGCTATATGCCTAGATATCTTTTATAACCTAGTCTCTTTCTAGCTACTCTAGTAGAGAGGAATATAGTAGAACACTTAATCTAAGCTAACAACTCTAAATAAGCCTAATAGACAAACAATTAGATACCTTACTAAGATCTATAGTTAATAAGTACTTAAGTATTATTTACTATACAATCTTATATACTAAGTAGCGTACTATACCTATAAACTTTAGACTATTAGAGTACTAGTACTACTATAGTACAAGAGACTCGGCTATCTAGGACTAGCTATAATTAAACACCTTATCTAGTAAGCTTAAAGGGTGCGCATAAAAGGAGTATCTATAGTCTAGTATAATATATATAGTAAAGCTAAGATAAAGTAGTAAATTAGCTATATACTAAGAATTAGTTATAAAAGACTAAGAGAAAGACTCTCTATTAACTTCTACTTATATAAAGTATAAAGCGTTACTAAAGAAAAAAGCTAGATACTTATTACTAATAAGTACTTAAAACTATAGTAGGACTTCTACTTTACTAATAACTAGTTAGCTAAATTAATTATTAAGATACTATTAAACTTAACTCTCTTCTTAAAGAATTAGTACAGCATCTTAGTTAAAGTAATTAAAGCTAATAACGAGATTACAATAGTAAAACTAGAGGTCTAGCGCTAGTTAAACTCGCAAGGTATTACTATCAAACCTTTAGCTCTAGATACTTAAGCCTAAAATAGAGGAGCTAAGCGAGCTAGAGGAATTAACAAAGAAAAGTTACGTACTATATAACTTAACGTAAATCTACTATAAGAGCTTTAGCCTAAAATTATATAGGCTAGAGTCTACCTATACAATTAAACGCTAAGTTACTTAAACAACTAGAAGACACTATATAAAGTATTCTTTACAAAAGTTACTAAGAATTAAAAAATTATAGTATTAATAAAAAAGCTAAACTTAGCCTACTTAAAAGTATATAGGTGCAAAGCCTTTATAATAACTAATAATACGTAGCGTAGTAAATTAAGGCTATAACGTTTAGATCTAAAAGTATAGATTAGCTACCTTGTAAGATACTAGTTATTAAATATCTACTAGATCTAGGTGCCGTCTATAGCTAAGGTAATAAGTACATAGGATATAATCTTTAACGAGTAAATAATCTTTAATAGTAAAATAAAAGATCTAATAGATAACCTTATATATTAAATACTAGAAGAGATCGCTACCTACATTAAAACAATTAAGCTCTTAGCACTAGTACACAAGCTAGAAATAGAGTCCTTCTATAAAGATAATACTAAGTTAGATATATCTATAAATAATAAAGAAGATCTACCTAGCTACTACTATAGAAGAAAGATCGTAGACTACTATCTAACTCCTCTACTATCTCTACCTCTAGTAGTAATACTAGCCTATTTAATAACTAGAGACTAACTAGAGTTAATAGTATATAATAGATATAGCTTATCTAAAACTATACTATAGGTAGTAGCCTTTATAGCTAGTACCTAGGTAGGTAACCTTAGAAAATACTAAGGAGAACTCGTAGATAAAGCTAAGATAAAGAGGATACTTATAAAAAGACTAAAGCTCTACTATAATTAACTCCTATTACTACCTTTATACTAAACAAACCTAGAAAGCTATCTAATAGGCGAGTTATTTAAAGAAGCCGAGCTATCTTACCTAACTAGCTATCGCTAGATAAAATTATAGACTAAAGTACTAGCTAAACCTATCTAGTATTCTAGCTAGTAGATACTAGACTATATATAGGTATATACGTACAAGCTTAATAAATATTATTAATTTATTAAATATAAAGCTTAACTTGTAGTATAAAGAGACTAGTAACAAAACGTTATAGTACAAGAGACTTATACTATAATACTAGCTAGCTAATTCTTTTAGATACTTATAGCTATTACTACTAAATATAATCTTAAACTAAAATAGTATAACGTAACTAACGCCTTTGTTTATGTAGTAATAGACTAAGAGATCTATATAAGAATACTAAGGAGATACTAAAAGAAGGGTATAATCCTTAGAGTCTAAAAGGCCCTATATAGTCTCTAGATCTTACCTCTCCTATAGTAGAGAGAATTTATAGCTATACTTAAAGCTATAGGCTTTTAAATAGTACTATATAAACTATACTATATAGTTAAAGATAGAATTATTATCTTCTTCTACGTAGATAATATTATTATCGCATATAATAAGTAGAAGACTAAAGAAGTATAGTAAGTAACTAATCTTCTAAAAGAGAAGTATACTATTACTAGAGGAATAGATCTCTAATAGTTTCTTAGTGTTAAAGTAATTTAAGATAGAGAGCAATATATAATTTAACTACTATAGGTAGTATATATTAATAAGATAAGTTAGCTCGTAGATAAACTATACGTCTATTACGATACACCTATAGCTACTACTAAACTTAAGGCCTATACTAGTTTAGTAATACTATCTAAGATTAACAAATACTAACGCAAAATTAGTTTACTTCTATTTACTACTATAACTACTTAGCTAGATATAGCTTTTATAATATTGCGACTAGCTTATTTTCTTATAAACCTAAGTACTACTTACTATAAAGCTGCTAATCGAGTACTTATATACTTCTCTTATACAAGATTAAGGGTACTCTAGCTAGGTAGAGGTAACTTATTACAAGTCGCTAGTAATACTTCCTTTACTAATAATACTATAGACTAAAAAAGTTTACAAGGCTATATAATTAAACTTTTTAATAGGCTTATTGTATAGAGAGTAAATAAGTAAGATATAGTTACTACCTCTATAACTAAAGCTAAGTTACTAGCTCTATTATAGGTAGTAAAAGAAGTAATCTTTATATTAAAACTTCTTAATAAACTATATATTAAGCTCTCTACAAACTATATTATAATCTAGTGTAATAATACTTAAATAATCTAGCTTATTACTAAAGAACTAGCTAAGCTACAAACTAAGCTTTAGTACGTTAATATCTATAATTATTAGCTAAGACAAGAGGTCTCTACTAGCTAAATTAAAGTAGAATATACTCTATTAATAGAGATAATAGTAGATAGCTTTATAAAAGTCTTACTAGTAAATAAATAAGAAAGCTTCTTAAAATAGCTTAGACTAATAGAAGTAATAGAACACTAAACAACAACTAAAGCACCTCTAGATAAAATCTAAGACTACCTCGAAAATCTTATACTTATCTTATAAATATCTAGCTTACTAACAAGTTACTAACCTAAAGGGGTGTATTAGATAAGTTATATAATTAGATGCTTAATAGTATGTACGTAGAGAGGCGCAATAGATTCTAGGTATACCTAGAATCTATTAATTAGCTCGCTTAAGCTAGTACTACAATCTAATTAGCTTAGCGCATAAGCGTAACGATTGCTAAGCTACTAACCCTACTATAGCTAAAAGGATTATAGCCTCGACTTTTACAAACAAAGGAATTAAATAAAGAATCTTATATACAAAGAGATAGACTACGTTAGTATAACTAATATAATAAAGAAACTAGCACTTTAATAGAAGGGGTGTTAAGGATCTAGCTTGCTACTATCTTAAGAGACCTAGCTAAGACTACCGTATTGTAGATATATAAATAGAGCGCAGGGCTAGAGATAGAAAAAAAAAAAACTACTTAGTTTATACTTATTACTTTTAAGTTATAGGTAACTAACTAAAAAAGGGCTTTTCTAAAAGCCTTAGTATCCCTCTTAAATAAGGCCCTTATATAGCTATTACGAAAAAGCCTTTTTATTAAATTGCTATAACCTCCTTTAAATCTAACAAAAGGTAATCCTAGTAGAAGATATCTAAGGATAAGAAATAACCCTAGAAGATAGATACGTAGTAGTAAGACCTAGATCTAAACTATTAAAAAAATATATCTAAGGAGGACTATAGTATAAATATACATATAATAAATATCTAAAATATAATAAATATAAACTTAAAATAGAGCTATAGCTTTAGAAAGATAGATAATTTATAAAGTCGCCTAAGTAAAAAAGACTAGAAGGCGTAAGAAGCTTATATATTACAAAAATAGGTATATACTAAGAAAAGAAAGTATAACTAATAATTAATAGTAGAGCTATAAAGAACTTTATATTAAAAAAGTTTATAGAAATATAAAGAATAAAGTATACTATAAAAAAATACTCTTAATAACTAAGTATAATTAAAAGAAAACTATTTTAGGAACCTATTAGGTTTAAAATAGTTCTTTCTATACTAGAACTAGAAAGAATAACAATTAAAAATATAATTATAGATATAACAATAATTAAAAATAAACAAGATATAATATTAGGTAAACTATAGTTATAAATAACTAACCTATATATTAATTAAAGAATAGGAAAAATTAACTACTATAAAATAGATATATTAAAGGCTAATATAAGCACCTATAAAGGAGAATTTCCTAAAAAATATAAGAAATAAGAGAAATAGCTTATAGAGCTAGAAGATTATCTTCTAGAATATTAACTATAGGACTTAGTAATAGAAATTAAGAAAGATAAAGATGTAAGATAGAGCCTAGTCTACTAAAAAATAGAAGAAGAATCTAAGATTAAATAAATATTTATCTAAGAAGTAATAAAAAAAAGATAGATAAGAGAGTCTAAATCTTTAGTAGTATATAGACTTATATTTATAGATAAAAAAGAGATAAGTAATAAAAGGCTCTACGTAAATTTTAAGAAAACTAATATAATTATAAATAAGAACTAATACCTACTACTATAAATAGATAGAATATAAGATAGACTATAAAGAGTAAAAATCTTTACTAAACTAGATATCTAGAATGTATATTACTAGATTAGAATTAAGAAAAGAGATAAGTAAAAAATAGTATTTAGAATATAGTATAGACTATACAAGTATTTAGTTATACTATTTAGTTTAATAAACGCACTAGTAGTATTCTAAAAAAGAATTAATATAGTACTAAGAGAGTACTTAGATATATTTATATTTATATACCTAGATAATATACTTATATTCTTAGAAATAGAAGAAGAATATATATAATATATATATAAAGTACTAGAAAAACTAGTAGAAAACAAGTTATTTCTTAAAATAAGGAAATGCGAGTTCTATATAAAGGAAATAGATTTCCTTAGATTTATTATTAAACTAAGAAAAATTAAAATTAACTTAGAAAAGATTAGATTAATTAACAAATAGCTAATACTAAGAAACCTAAAGGAAGTATAATAATTTTATAGGCTAGCTAACTTTTATAGAAAGTTAATAGTAAGATAGTCTAAAGATATAGAACTAATAATAAGACTTATAAAAAAAGATACACTATTTAAATAGATAAAGGAATATAATAAAGTATTTAAAAAGATTAAGAAGAAGTTTATAGAAAACCTAGTTATTAGAATATATAACCTAGACCTACTAGTAATAGTAAAAATAGATATATCTAACTTAGTCTATAGAATAGTACTAATATAAGAAGATCTAGAGACTAAAAAAAGAATACTTAGTTAAATACTTTTCTAAAAAGATAAAAATAGTAGAACTTAATTACTTAATCTATAATAAAGAGATACTAGTAATTTACAAAGTATTTAAGTAATAGAGAGTATATCTACAAAGAATAAGATACTAGATAAAGGTTTATATAGACTACAAGAATCTTATAAGATTTATAATAAATACGGAATTATTATAACAATATATAAGATAGTAGGAATTCCTATTAACTTTTAATATAGAAATTATATATATAAAAAGGAAGGATAATTAGTTTATAGACGCCTTTAGTAGAAGACTAAACTTATAAGAAGAAGTAAGTACTACTAGTATAGTTCTAGTTAAGAATAAAGAAAGATACTTAGTCTTAAATATACTTAAGATAGCTACAATACTTAAAAGAATAAGTAGTAAACTAGATAAATAGATTTAGAAAATAACGTAAGAAGTATCTAAAGAAATAGAAAAACTAGAAATCTAAAGAGGATTTATATAAGCCTATAGAAGAATATATATTCTAAGAAAGATTTAGAGAGAATTTATATAATAATTCTACAAATTACTTGTTATAGGCTGCCTATTATTAACTATAGTATTATAGGCTACCTATTATTAACTATAGGTACTTATCTTAGAAGAGTTAGTAGATTAGCAGTTAATAGTAAAAGCTTAGGAGTTTAATCTATAATAACTATAAACAATCGAAGATATTTTGTAACTATCCTAGATTAGCGTTCTATAGTTAAAGGATTAAATTACTAATACTATCCTAAAAATACGTATCCTACTAACTATATACTTATCGTAATCTATAATCTATAGTTACTAAGACTGTTATAGGTGTAATAGAAGAAATCGAGATAGAACTAATTAGTCCTAACTTAGTTGCTAACGAAGCATAGGACGAGCGGGGTAATAATCTCGATTGGGAAACAATATACAACTAGGACACGTAGATTAATCTATAATCTGTAGACTCTTAGTAGCTATAGATTATAGATTAGGATAATCTGTAATCTATTAATCTTAGTAGCTATAGATTACAGATTACGACGAGTATATAGTTAGTAGGATGCGTATCGTTAGGATAGTATCAGCAATTTAATCCTTTGACTACGGAACGCTAATACAAGATAGTTGCAAAACATCTTCTATTGTTTATAGTTATTATAGATCCTTACACAAACTTTTATTATTACTTTACAATCTACTAACTCTTCTAAGATAGGTACCTGTAGTCGACGATAGGAGGCCTATTACACCTTACTAATTTAGTTATTGCGAGAAGCAAAGCGTAAGTAGCGCGCAGTCTAGCTAACACGATAGTAGAAAGTTTAACTAAAACAAGCAAAGCCCCTAGGAGTAGTTACGAGTCTAATAGTACTGCATAGGAAACAATTAAGGACTAAATTAACAACTTAATCTTAGACAAAGAAGACATAAAGATAGTAATTGATGCCTTAGAAACGTAGAACAAGGAATTACAGGATTACGCAAAATAGAATAAGGTATAGATTAAAGTAATTATTAAAGGCTAGAACTAGATAGAACTAATTACCTAACGACTAGAAATAAGTGCAATAAAGAAACTACCTAAGATACCTATCTTTAAGAAGTTTAATAGGACAAGGGAAAAACTAAGACTCTTTATAGCCTTAGTATAACTCTAGATAGACGTATAAGCACTACACTTTAATATAGAAGAAAAGAAGGTAATATATATTAGAATATATCTTGAAGAAAATGCGATAAGATAGTTTAAACCCTACTAGATAGATTATACGATACACGCTCTAATAACCTAAAAGGATAAAACAAGAGCTATCTTTAGAAGTTACAAATACTTTACTAGACGAATAAGAGCAGCATTTAGAGATATAGACGTTACCTAACAAGCTAAAGAATAGCTAGAAAAGCTTATACAAAGCTAGAGTGTTCTAGAGTACGTATTATAGTTTAAATAACTATCGCAAAATATAGAGTAGAATAAGTTAGCCTTAATATTACGATTTAAACAAGGACTAAACTTAAAAATCTAATACAAAATAATTTACATAGAAAAACCCTAAACGCTAGAAGCCCTAAAATAATAGGTAATATAAATTAACAATAATCTTTAAGAATAGAAGAAGAACAAGTATAGAGGTTACACCTAGAATTAGGATAAGGGAGATCTTATAATCCTCGACGCTAACAAGGACAAGAAAAGGAAGAAGAATAAAGACTTTACGTACTTTAACTATAGTAAGAAAGGCTACTACGCAAAAGACTACTAATTATAAAAGAAAAGGGAGATAGTATACTATAAATATAGGAAACTAGGACACTTCGTAAAAGACTATAGAAGTAAGGACCTAAGAAAAGATAAAGAAACTTAGTTAAAAATAACTAAGAACAAGAAAGAAGCACTAAAAGCACAAGCTAAACCTTAGGAGAAGGTAGTAGGGAGTAAAGAAGTACAATATACAATACTCTATTAGACCTTTTATTATAACGATAACTACTATATATATCTTTCTAGTAAATAGGGAGTAGTATAGTTCTTATAGAAATAGAGATATAGAGTAGCTACAATAAAAGAAAGTAGAACAAAAGTATAGCTAAAAGAGATAGCCTATATAATAGACCTACTAATAGAAGATTTAGAAGGGGAAGAACCCTAGACCCTATTAATCTAGGCTAATAGACTAGTACTAGATAAAGAGACTACTACAGCTCCCTCTAAAGGACTACGAGGAAGCAAGAGATAAGTTAGTATAAGAGGTATAGAGTATACCTAGCTAACAATACATAGCTATAACAGCCTTACTATAATAGATATAGAGGAACAAAATAAAGAATAGAGATTTGTTTAAATATACTTAATAGTTATAAGTATAGAGGAAGCGTACAAAGACTAAAAAGAACGCAATCTTAAAGAAATAAAGTTTATACTATTTTAAGAATAGATAAAATAGTATATAGTTGTAGTAAGAAGAATACCTATATAAAAAGAATAGTAGTACCTTATAAGAAAAACGCGATAGATTAATAAAGCCTATACACTAAGAATACTAGTAGTGTACTATATCCTAATAATAGATATACCTAGAAAAGATAAGTACTAGGAAGGGGATAATAAAATAACAGATCTAAAACATCTAGTACACTTTAAAGTATTATAGATATTATACCTAGACAAGAATTGTATTATATATAGAAACTCTAAAGCAAACAACAATATATAGCCTATACAGAGAAGAGGCTATAACTATACAAGAGTAATCCTAGTAGAAGATATCTAAGGATAGGAGATAATCCTAGAAGACGGATACGTAGTAGTAAGACCTAGCCTAAAACTATCTAAAAAATGCGTCTAAGGAGGACTATAGTATAAATACATATACGACAAATGCCTAAAACACGAAGAATACAAGCTTAAAGTAGGCCTATAGCCTAAGAAAGATAGATAGTTTACAAAGATACCTAAGCAAGAATAGCTAAAAGGCGTAGGAGGCCTATATATTATAAAAATAAGTACTTACTAGGAAAGAAAGGTACGATTAATAATTAATAGTAGAGCTACAAGAAACTTTATATTAAAGAAGTTTGTAGAAACACAAGGAATAAGGTATACAACGAAGAAATACCCTCGACAATTAAGTACGATTAAAGGAAAACTATTCTAAGAACCTATTAGATTCGAAACAGTTCCCTCTACACTAAAACTAGAAGGAATAATAATTAAGAATATAGTTATAGATATAACAACAATCAATAATAAACAAGACATAATACTAGAAATACTATAGTTATAAATAACTAACCTATAGATTAATTAAAGAATAGGAAAAATCAACTACTATAAAACAGACACGTTAAAAGCTAACATAAGTACTTATAAAGGAGAATTCCTTAAAGAGTACAAGAAATAGGAAAAATAACTTATAAAACCTAAAGATTACCTTCTAGAACATTAACTATAGGACCTAGCGATAGAACTAGTAGAAGGCAAAGACGTAGGATAGAGCCTAGTCTACTAGAAAATAGAAGAAGAGTCTAAAATCAAATAAACATTTATCTAGAATATAATAAAAAAGGGATAGATAAGGGAATCTAAATCCTTAGTAGCGCATAGACTTATATTTGTAGATAAAAAGGGAATAAACGACAAAAGGCCCTACGTAGATTTTAGAAAAACTAACGTAATTATAAACAAGAACTAATACCTACTACTACAAATAGATAAAATGTAAGACAGACTATAGAAAGTAAAGACCTTTACGAAGTTAGATATCTAAAACGCCTACTACTAAATTAGAATTAAAGAGGGTAATAAGTAGAAGACAGCTTTTAGAACATAGTATAGACTATACAAATACTTAGTTATACTATTTAGCTTAACAAATGCACTAGCAGTATTCTAAGAAAGGATTAATATAGTACTAAGAGAGTACTTAGATATATTTACATTTATATACTTAGACGATATCCTTATATTCTTAGAAATAGAGGAGGAACACGTACAACACGTATACAAAGTATTGAAGAAACTAGTAGAAAATAAACTATTTCTTAAAATAAGAAAATACGAATTCTATATAAAAGAAATAGACTTCCTAGGATTTATTATCGAACTAAGAAAGATCAAGATTAACCTAGAGAAGATTAAATTAATTAATAAATAGCTAACACCTAAAAACTTAAAAGAAGTACAACAATTTTATAGGCTAGCTAACTTTTATAGAAAGTTAATAGTAGGATAGTCTAAAGACATAGAACTAATAACAAGACTTATAAAAAAGGACACGCTATTTAAATAGACAAAGGAATGCGATAAAGTATTTAACAAGATTAAAAAGAAGTTTATAGAAAACTTAGTTATTAGAATATATAACCTAGACCTACTAGTAATAGTAAAAACAGACGCATCTAATTTAGTCTATAGAATAGCACTAATATAAGAAGACCTAGAGACTAAAAAAGAATACTTAGTTAAATACTTCTCTAAGAAAATAAAGATAGTAGAACTTAACTACCTAATCTATAATAAGGAGATGCTAGCAATCTACAAAGTATTTAAATAATAGAGAGTATACTTATAAGGAGTAAAATACTAGACAAAGGTCTATATAGACTACAAGAATCTTATAGGATTTATAATAAATAAGGAATTGTTACAACGCTACACGAGATAGTAAGAGTATTTATTAACATTTAATATAGAAATAATACATACAAAAGGCAAAGACAATTAATTTATAGACGCTCTAAGTAGAAGACTAGACTTATAAAAGGAAGTAAGCGCTACTAGTATAGTTCTAGTTAAGAATAAGAAAGGACACTTAGTCCTAAACATACCTAAAATAGCTACAACACTTAAAAGAACGAGCAGCGAGCTAGACAAATAGATTTAGAAAATAACGCAAGAAGCATCTAAAGAAACAGAAAAACTAGAAACTTAAGAAGGACTAGCACAAGCCTATAGAAGAATATACATTCTAGGAAAGATCTAAAGAGAATTTATACAATAATTCTACAAATTGCTAGTATATAGATACTAAGGAATTAACAAGACCCTAGATAGGTTACTATAAGATTACTACATCCTAAAAGTAAGATAACTAGTAATAGAAGTACTACGAGACTGTATAGAATACTAGAAGAACAAGTATAATAGACACGCACTATATAGAATGTTATAACTAGTAGAAGTACTAGAATAACTATAGGGAGTTATTATAATAGACTTTATTACAAAGCTACTAAAGTCTAAGGACCTAATATTAAGAGTTAAGTACGATAGAATCCTAACAATAGTAGATAAACTTACAAAGTACTTATACTTTAGACTACATAAGGAGAAAAGTAGAATAGAAGTTGTAGCACACTAGGTTCTAGGAACTATAATTAGCTAACACGGACTACTAGACAAGATTATTATAGATAGAGACGTAAGATTTATATTAAAACTATAGGGAACAATAATAGCGCAATTAGGAATTAAATATACAATGTTAACTGCATACTACCTGTAGACAGATAGACAATTAGAATAAATAAATTAGATAGTAGAATAGTACTTAAGATACTACCTTAACTACAACTAGAATAACTAGGTACAGTTACTACCTATAGTATAACTAGTATACAACAGCGCAAAGAATACAGTAATAGGAGTATTACTCTTCTTTACAAACTACAGATTTAAACCTAGCGCATATAGAATACTAAGAACTAAAATATCTTAGTCCTTAAGAGGAGAAAACTTCGCTAATAGACTTAAGAATATATAGGATTAACTAAGATAGGACGCAGAATTCCTATATAATCGCATAGCTAAGTACTACAACAAGAAGTATAAAGAAGGACCCTAATTTAGAGAGGGAGAAAAAGTATAGTTAGCGCGAAAAAACGTTAAAAGCAAGAGACTAAGTTTAAAATTAGACTACGTCAAGATAAGACTATACAAAATCGAGAAAGAAGTTACGCTAGTTATATTTAAATTGAAGCTACTAAACAAAATAAAGATATACTTAACCTTCTACGTAGCACTACTTAAGATAGTACTATAGAACGTAGAACTACTAGTGTACAAAGTAGATATATATAGAGAATAAAAAGAATAGGAAGTTAAAGAAATCCTAGTATATTAGTTCTATAATAGTAGGAACTACTATCTAGTAAAATAGATAGGTACAGACGAAAAAGGACAACTATAGGAAGAAATATAGGAACTAGAGGACAACCTTAACTACTTTAAGAAACTAGAAGACTTCTAAAGTTAAAACCCTCTAGAACGCCTAGCGGCAAACTAAGAGAACTAATATTACTATTACTAGATAGAGAGGCGATAGGAGCGCCTAACGCAGGACCTACTACAGCAACACTAAATACCTTATCTAAGTCTAGCTTAGCTTCTAGAGCTGCTAACTGCACGGCCAATTTCTTATTATTTAGCACCTTTATCTTACAAAGACGAGAGAGACGAGCTTAATTCTCTACTAGCTTACTCTACGCAAGCTCCTAGATACACTTACACTTAGCTTTAGCCTCTACAATTTAAGACAGTAATTTCTCTTAAGTCTAGTTAACAGCTTTCCCTATTATTATTAAGCCTAGACGTAAGAATAAGTGTAATAAACGTACACTTAGAAAGAGAAACACTAGACACGTTACAAGAACTACGTATATTCGCACAAATATATACTTTACAAGCCCTACTATTATTTGTAGAAACAATATAAGGAAGGGATTTAGGATTTAATTTAGGAAAAGCACAACAAGAACAAGGAAATATTTTAATACTATTGCGTAGTACGCGATCTACAAGAAGGTAGCAACGACGTGTAGATAAAATAGTTATAAGGGAGGATAAAGAACTCTACATCGACAAAGAAACTAGACTAATAACTTTAACTCTAGGATAGGAAAACCAGGACCTACCTAGAAGGGGAGATAGTGTTATAGGTGTAATAGAAGAAATCGAGATAGAACTAATTAGTCCTGACTTAGTTGCTAACGAAGTATAGGACAAGCGGGGTAATAATCTTAATTGGGAAATAACACACAACTAGGATACGTAGATTAATCTGTAATCTATAGACTCTTAGTAGCTATAGATTATAGATTAGGATAATCTATAATCTATTAATCTTAGTAGCTATAGATTATAGATTACGACGAGTATATAGTTAGTAGGATACGTATTATTAGGATAGTATTAGTAATTTAATCCTTTGACTATAGAACGCTAATATAAGATAGTTGTAAAACATCTTCTATTGTTTATAGTTATTGTAGATCCCTATACGAACTTTTGTTATTACCTTACAATCTACTAACCCTTCTAAGATAGGTACTTGTAGTCGACGATAAGAGGCCTGTTACAAAGACTAATAGATTATAGATTACTCTAATCTATAATCTATTAATACTAAGAGTCTATAGATTATAAATTATACTAAGTGTCTTAGTTATATGTAGTTTCCTAATTAAAATTATTACCTTACTCGTCCTATACTTTATTAGTATCTAAGTTAGGACTAATTAGTTTTATCTTAATTCTTTCTATTACACCTATAATACTATCTCTCTTTCTAAGTAGGTCTTAGTTTACCTATCCTAGAGCTAGAGTTATTAGTCTAGTTTCTTTATTAATATAGAGTTCTTTATCCTCCCTTATAACTATTTTATCTATACGTTATTACTATCTTTTTACTAATTACGTATTACGTAATAGTATTAAAATATTTCTTTACTCTTATTATACTTCTCTTAAATTAAACCCTAAGTCTCTTCTTTATATTATTTCTATAAATAATAGTAGAGCTTATAAAGTGTATATTTATATAAATATATATAGCTCTTATAATATATCTAGTATTTCTCTTTCTAAGTATACGTTTATTATACTTATTCTTGCGTCTAGGCTTAATAATAATAGGGAAAGCTATTAACTAGACTTAAGAGAAATTACTATCTTAAATTATAGAAGCTAAAGCTAAGCGTAAGTATATCTAGGAGCTTACGTAGAGTAAGCTAGTAGAGAATTAAGCTTATCTATCTTACCTTTATAAGATAAAGGCCTTAAATAATAAGAAATTAGCTAAGTAGTTAGTAGCTCTAGAAGCTAAGCTAGATCTAGATAAGGCGTTTAGTATTACTATAGTAGTTCCTACGTTAGACGTCCCTATTATCTCTCTATCTATTGTTAGTAATATTAGTTCTCTTAGTTTACTACTAGGCGTTCTAGAAGGTTTTAACTTTAGTAGTCCTCTAGTTTCTTAAAGTAATTAAGGTTATCCTCTAGTTCCTATATTTTCTCCTATAGTTATCTTTTCTTATCTATTCCTATCTATTCTACTAAGTAATAGTTTTTTCTATTATAGAATTAGTATACTAGAATTTTTTTAACTTCTTATTCTTCTTATTCTCTATATATATCTACTTTGTATACTAGTAGTTTTACTTCTTCTAGTACTTATTCTAGTAAGGCTACGTAGAATATTAGATATATCTTTATTTTATTTAGTAGCTTTAATTTAAATATAACTAGTATAACTTCTTTCTTAATCTTATATAGTTTTATCTTAACGTAGTCTAGTTTTAAACTTAGTTATTTACTTTTAATATTTTTTTATACTAACTATACTTTTTCTCTCTCTCTAAATTAAAGTCCTCTTTTATATTTCTTGTTATAGTACTTAGCTATTTAATTATATAAGAATTCTACGTCTTATTTTAGTTAATTATATATATCTTTAAGTCTATTAGCAAAGTTTTCTCCTCTTAGAGACTAAGATATCTAGTTTCTTAGTATTTAGTATATATTAGGTTTAAATCTATAGTTTGCAAAGAAGAGTAATACTTTTATTACTATATTCTTTACGCTGTTATATACTAACTATACTATAAGTAGTAGTTATACTTAATTATTCTAGTTGTAGTTAAAGTAGTATCTTAAATATTATTCTACAATCTAATTTATTTATTTTAACTATTTATCTATTTATAGATAGTATACTATAGATATTGTATATTATATTCCTAATTATACTACTATTGTTCTCTATAGTTTTAATATAAATTGTATATTTCTATCTATAATAATCTTATCTAGTAGTCTATATTAACTAATTATAGTTCCTAGAACTTAGTATATAGTAACTTCTATCCTACTTTTTTCTTAATATAGTCTAAAGTACGTATACTTTATAAGTTTATCTACTATTATTAGGATTCTATTATAATTAACTCTTAATATTAGGTCTTTAGACTTTAGTAGCTTTGTAATAAAGTCTATTATAATAACTCCCTATAGTTATTCTAGTACTTCTACTAGTTATAACATTCTATATAGTACGTATCTATTATATTTATTTCTATAGTACTCTATATAGTCTTGTAGTACTTCTATTATTAGTTATCTTACTTTTAGAATATAATAATCTTGTAGTAGTCTATCTAATATTTTTTCTATTCTTTAGTAACTATATACTAGTAATTTATAGAACTATTGTATAAATTCTCTTTAGATCTTACTTAAGATATATATTTTTCTATAGGCTCGTGCAAATCTTTTATAGATTTCTAGTTTTTCTATTTTTTTAAATACTTCTTACGTTATTTTCTAAATCTATTTATCTAGCTTACTACTTATTCTTTTAAGTATTGCGGCTATCTTAGGTATATTTAAGACTAAGTATCCTTCTTTATTCTTAACTAGAACTATACTAGTAGTACTTACTTCTTCTTATAGGTCTAGTCTTCTACTAAAGGCGTCTATAAACTAATTGTCTTTCCCTTTTATATATATAATTTCTATATTAAATATTAATAAGAACTCTTACTATCTTATATAGTATTATAATAATTCTTTATTTATTATAAATCTTATAAGATTCTTATAGTCTATATAAACCTTTATCTAGTACTTTACTCTTTATAGATATACTCTCTATTATTTAAATACTTAATAGATTACTAGTATCTCTTTATTATAAATTAAGTAATTAAGTTCTACTATTTTTATCTTTTTAGAGAAGTATTTAACTAAATATTCTTTTCTAGTCTCTAAGTCTTCTTGTATTAGTACTATTCTATAGACTAAATTAGATACGTCTATTTTTACTATTACTAGTAGGTCTAGGTTATATATTCTAATAACTAGGTTTTCTATAAACTTCTTCTTAATCTTTTTAAATACCTTGTTACACTCTTTTATCTATTTAAATAGCGTGTCTTTTTTTATAAGTCTTGTTATTAGTTCTATATCTTTAAACTTTCTTACTATTAACTTCTTATAAAAGTTAGCTAGTCTATAAAATTATTGTACCTCTTTTAGGTTTTTTAGTTATAGCTATTTATTAATTAATCTAATCTTTTCTAGGTTAATCTTAATTTTTCTTAGTTTAATAATAAATCCTAGGAAGTCTATTTCTTTTGTATAGAACTCGCATTTTCTTATCTTAAGAAATAATTTATTTTCTACTAGTTTCTCTAGTACTTTGTATATATATTATATATATTCTTCTACTATTTCTAAGAATATAAGGATATCGTCTAGATACGTAAATATAAATACGTCTAAGTATTCTCTTAGTACTATATTAATTCTTTCTTAGAATACTACTAGTGCGTTTATTAAGCTAAATAGTATAACTAAGTATTTATATAGTCTATACTAAGTTCTAAATACTATTTTCTACTTATCTCTTTTCTTAATTCTAATCTAATAGTAGGCGTTCTATATATCTAGTTTTATAAAGATCTTAGCTCTTTATAGTCTATCTTATATTCTATCTATTTATAGTAGTAGGTATTAGTTCTTATTTATAATTATATTAGTCTTCTTAAAATCTACGTAAAGTCTTTTATTACTTATTCTCTTTTTATCTATAAATATAAGTTTATATACTACTAAAGATTTAGATTCTTATATCTATCTTTTTTTTATTGCGTTTTAGATAAACGCTTATTTAATCTTAGATTCTTCTTCTATTTTTTAGTAGACTAAGCTCTATCTTGAGTTCTTACTTTCTTTTAGTTCTATTACTAAGTCCTATAGTTAATATTCTAGAAGGTAGTCTTCTAGTTCTATAAGCTATTTCTCCTATTTCTTATATTCTTTAAGGAATTCTCTTTTGTAAGTGCTTATATTAGCTTTTAATATATCTATTCTATAGTAATTAATTTTTCTTATTCTCTAATTAATATATAGGTTAGTTATTTATAACTATAGTATACCTAATATTATATCTTACTTATTATTAATTATTGTTATATCTATAACTATATTCTTAATCGTTATTCTTTCTAGTTCTAATATAGAGAGAACTATTTTAAACCTAATAGGTTCTTAGAATAGTTTTTCTTTAATTATATTTAGTTATTAAAGGTACTTCTTTATTATATACTTTATTCTTTATTTTTCTATAAACTTTTTTAATATAAAGTTTCTTGTAGCTCTACTATTAATTATTAATTATACTTTCTTTTTTTAGTATATACTTATCTTTATAATATATAGGCTTCTTATACTTTCTAGCCTTTCTTACTTTAGTAATTTATTAAACTATCTATCTTTTTAGAGCTATAGCCTTACTTCTAGTTTATATATTTTATACTTTAAGTATTTATTATTTATATATTTATACTATAGTCCTCTTTAGATATATTTCTTAGTTAACTTAGATCTAGGTCTTACTACTAGGTATCTATCTTTTAGAATTATTTCCTATCCTTAGATATTTTCTACTATAATTACTCTTGTATAATTATAGCTTCTTCTCTTTATAGGCTATATATTATTATTTACTTTAGAGTTCCTATATATAATATAATTCTTATCTAAGTATAATATCTATAATACTTTAAAATATACTAGATGTTTTAGATCTATTATTTTATTATCCTTTTCTTAGTATTTATTTTTACTAAGTATATTTATTATTAGGATATAGTATACTACTAGTACTCTTAGTATATAGGCTTTATTAATCTATTACGTTTTTCTTATAAGGTACTACTATTCTTTTTCTATAGGTATTCTTCTTACTATAACTATATATTACTTTATCTATTCTTAAAATAGTATAAACTTTATTTCTTTAAGATTATATTCTTTCTATTTTTTATATACTTCTTCTATACTTATAACTATTAAGTATATTTAAATAAACTTCTATTTTTTATTTTATTCTTTTATATTACTTATTATATAGCTATTATAACTATATATTATTAGCTAGGTATACTCTATATCTCTTATACTAACTTACTTCTTACTTCTTTATAGTTCTTTAGAGGTAGTTATAGTAGTCTCTTTATCTAGTGCTAGTTATTTAGCCTAGATTAATAGTACTAAGGGCTCTTCCTCTTCTAAATCTTCTATTAGTAAGCTTATTACTTTGGCTATCTCTTTTAGCTAAGCTTTTGTTCTCTCCTTTATTATAGCTACTCTATATCTATATTTTTATAGGAACTATACTACTCTTTATTTACTAAAAAGATATATATAGTAGTTATTATTATAATAAAAGGTCTAGTAGAGTATTGTATATTATACCTCTTTACTTTTAGCTACTTTTTCCTAAGGTTTAGTCTATACTTATAGTACTTCTTTTTTTTTCTTAGTTATCTTTAACTAAGTTTCTTTTTTTAGGTCTTTACTTTTATAGTCTTTTGCAAAGTATCCTAGTTTCCTATATTTATAGTATACTATATCTTTCTTTAACTTAGATCTATAGTTCTTTATATAGTAGCCTAGTTTACTATAATTAAAGTACGTAAAGTCTTTATTCTTTCTCTTTTTCTTATCCTTATTAGTATTAAAGACTATAGGGTCTCCCTTGTTAGAGTTCTAGGTATAACTTCTATATTTATTCTTCTTCTATTCTTAAAGATTATTATTAATTTATATTACTTATTACTTTAGGGCTTTAAGTATCCTTAGTTTATCTATATATATTATCTTATATTAAATCTTAGAATTAAGTCTTTATTTAAAACGTAATATTAGAGCTAACTTGTTCTATTTAGTATTTTACAATAGTTATTTAAACTATAATATATATTTAAGAATACTCTAATTCTATATAAGCTTCTCTAGCTATTCTTTAGCTTATTAGGTAATATCTATATCTCTAAACGCTACTCTTATTTACTTAGTAAAGTATTTATAGCTTCTAAAAATAGCTCTAGTTTTATCCTTCTAGGTTATTAGAGAGTATATTATATAATCTATCTAGTATAGTTTATACTATCTTATTATATCTTCTTTAAAGTATAGTCTAATATCTATTACTTTCTTTTCTTCTATATCGAAGTATAGTACTTATATATCTATTTAGAGTTGTACTAAAGCTATAAAAGGTTTTAGTTTCTCTCTTATTTTATTAAACTTTTTAAGAATAGGTATCTTTAGTAGCTTCTTTGTCGCGCTTATTTCTAGACGTTACGTAATTAGTTCTATCTAGTTCTATCCTTTAATAATAGCTTTAATTTATACTTTATTTTACTTTATATAATCTTGTAGTTCTTTATTTTATATTTCTAAGGTATTAATTACTATCTTTATATCTTCTTTTTTAGAGATTAAGTCGTTTATATAGTTCTTAACGTCTCTCTATACTATATTATC
>JALNQF010000395.1:0-35525 GCA_028456385.1 Ophiosphaerella korrae | reverse complement strand
AAACTCTAAGATAAGCTAAGCTAAGCTAAGATTTTTATAAAGCTAGACCTAAAGGATAGATACTACTTAATAAGAATTAAAGTAGGTAAAGAGTAAAAGATAGTGTTCTAAACACGCTATAAATATTATAAGTATATAGTAATACCCTTTAGACTAATAAATACACTAGTAACGTTCTAAAGACTAATTAATAATATATTATAAGAATACTTAGATAATATACTAATATATTCTAAAGAAGAAGGTAAGTATGTAGAGTAAGTAATAATAGTACTATAGTACTTAGACTAATATAACCTATAACTAAAGCTAGAGAAGTATAAATAGTATAAGATAGAAGTAAAGTTTCTAGGATATATAATAGGTATTAATAAAGTTAAGATAAGCTAAAAGAAGATTAAAGTAGTAGAGGAATAGAAAGAACCTAAGATAGTTAAAGATATATAATTATTCCTAAGATTTATTAACTTTTACTAATACTTTATAGAGAGATTTTTAAAAAAGGTACTACTACTTATAAAGCTTATAAGAAAAGATATAATATAATAATAAAGAGTAGAGTAGAAATAAGCTTATAAAGAACTTAAGTAAGCTTATATTATAGTACTAGTTTTAAAGTAATTTTATAGTAACAAGACCTTAGTTATTAAAACTAATATATCTAATCTAGCTTATAGAGCGATAGCGCTATAAGAGTATATAGAGAAATAGTATCTAATTATATACTATTTAGGAAAGTTTAAAGAATAAGAGGAAAGATACAATATATATAATAAGGAGCTACTTATAATAGTTAATATACTTAAATATTAGAGAGTATACGCTAAAAGCGTAGTAGAAGTAATTATTAAGATAGATTATAAGAACTTAACATACTTTATAATAAGTAAGAAGTTAAAGGATAAGTAGATATAATAGTTAGAACTACTAGGATAGTATAAATTCAAGATCTAGTACGTACTAAGTAAAGAAAATAGCTAAGTAGACACGCTTAGCTAAAGATATAATATTATAAGAAAGAGATAATATAATAGGCTACCTATTATCAACTATAGGTACCTATCCTATAAGGGTTAGTAGATTACGAGGTAATAGTAAAAGCTTATATAGTAGTCTATAATAACTATAAATAATAGAAGATATTTTATAACTATCTTGTATTAGCGTTCTATAGTTAAAGGATTAAATTACTAATACTATCCTAATAATACGTATTACTACTAACTATATACCTATGTTTCTTAGCTAGCTTTGTACTTTATATTTACTAAGATCGCAAATTACAAATTTATTACGTACTTAGCTTTATACTTTGTATTTACTAAGATTGTAAATTACAAATCTATTATATATCCCTATTATAGTTAGCTTCTTAATTAAGTTTGTTACCCTCTAGATTATATACGCTGTTGTTATCTATAGTAGGGCTAATTAGCTTAAATTAGTTTTCTCTTGTTATAGCTATAATACTATTCCCCTCTTTAGATAGGTTCTTGTTTTCCTACCCTAGGCCTAAGGTTATTAGTCTAGTTTCTTTGTTTATTTCTAGTTCCTTATTATTCTCTATATCTTCTTATTCTAATTACAACAAACTCTTTCTTATTACTTGTATTACTCGTAATAAGGTTAAAATATATTCCTACGCCTATTATACTTAGTTAAAGCTTACTTATCTTGTATCCTTAAAGGATAGTAAGTATTGTAGTAAGTGTATTCTTACTAATATTTAACACAAATATACTCTCTCTAGTATTTTACTTATAGAGTGTAAGTATTTAATTTCTATATAGTCTTTTCTTACTAAATTATATAGGGCGAGCTGTTAACTAAGCCTAAGAGATACTATTATTATAGCTTGTAGAGGCTAAGACTAAGTACAAGCTAACTTTTTATAAGCTAGTAGATCTTTATTCTTGTATTAAGCGTCTTTATAAGATAAAGGCTTATAATAACGCTAAATTATCTAAATAGTTTCGTGCCTTAGAGGCTAAGATAGACCTTAAGGATACTATAGAGGCTACTCTAGCTCCTATTATATTAGACGTTCCTAGCGTCTCTCTATTTATTGTTAGTAATACTAGTTTTCTTAGTTTGCTACTAGGCGTTCTAGAGGGTTTTAATTTTAGAACTCCTCTAGTTTCTTAGAGTAGTTAAGGTTGTCTTCTAGTTCCTATATGTTTTCCTATAGTTATCCTTTTTCGTCTAGTCCTATCTATTTTACTAGGTAGTAGTATTTTCTATTTCTAAACTAGTACTATAGAATTTCTTTAACTTCCTATTCTTCTTATTCTCTATATATATCTACTTTATAAAATAGTAGTTCTATATTTTATAGTGCTATCTTAAGTAGCGCTACGTAGAAAGTTAGGTATATCTTTATTTTCCTTAGTAACTTTAGTTTAAATATAACTAGTGTAACTTTCTTCTTAACTTTGTATAGTCCTATTTTAATATAGTCTAATTTAGAACTTAGTTGTTTACTCTTAATATTCCTTCGTAATAACTATACTTTTTCTCCCTCTTTAAATTAAGGTCCTTTCTAGTGTTTTTTATTATAGTACTTTACTATTTAATCTTATAAGAATTCTACGTCCTATCGTAGTTAATTGTATATATCCTTAAGTCTATTCGCAAAGTTTTCTCTTCTTAGAGACTAGGATATTTAGGTTCTTAGTATTTAGTAAGCGTTTAAGTTAAATCTATAGTTTATAAAGAAGAGTAATATTCCTATTACTACGTTCTTTACGCTATTATATACTAACTATACTATAGGTAGTAGTTGTACCTAGTTGTTCTAGTTGTAATTAAGGTAGTATCTTAAGTATTATTCTACTATCTAATTTATATATTCTAATTATCTATCTATCTATAGATAATATACTATTAATATTATATACTAGATTCCTAATTGTACTAATATTATTCTCTATAGTTTTAATATAAATCGTACGTCTCTATCTATAATAATTTTATCTAGAATACTATATTAGCTAATTATAGTTCCTAGAACTTAGTATATAGAAACCTCTATCCTACTTTTTTCTTTATATAGTCTAAAGTATAAATACTTTATAAACTTATCTACTATTATTAGGATTCTATTATATTTAACTCCTTATATTAGGTCTTTAGACTTTAGTAGTTTTGTAATAAAGTCTATTGTAATAACTCCCTATAGTTATTCTACTATCTTAACTAGTTATAGTATTCTATATAGTGTATATCTATTATATTTGTTTCTATAGCATTTTATATAGTCTTGTAGTACTTCTATTACTAGTTATCTTACTCTTAGGATATAGTAGTCTCTTAGTAATCTATCTAATATTTTATTAATACCTTAGTGTCTATATACTAGTAGTTCGTGAAATTATTATATAAATTTTCTCTATATTTTCTCTAGAATGTATATTCTTCTATAGGCTCTTGTAATTCCTTCTTAAATTTTAAGCTTCGTTGTTTCTTTAGGAGCTTTTTCTATTTCTTCCTAAATCTATTCGTCTAATACGTTACTCTTTCTTTTAAGTGTTGTAGCTATCTTAGGCGTGTTTAGGATTAAATATCCTTCCTTGTTCTTAACTAGAATTATACTAGTAGCGTTTACTTCTTCTTGTAAGTTTAGTCTTCTACTTAGGACGTCTATAAACTAATTATCTTTACCCTTAGTGTATATTATTTCTATATTAAATATTAATAGAAACTCTTACTATCTTGTATAGCGTTATAATAAATCTTTATTTAGTATAAATCCTATAAGATTCTTATAGTCTATATAGACCTTTATTTAGTATTTTACTCTTTATAAGTATACTCTCTATTATTTAAATACTTTGTAGATAGCTAGTATCTTCTTTTTATAGATTAGGTAGTTAATCTCTACTAGTTTTATTTTCTTAGAGAAGTATTTAACTAAGTATTCTTATTTAGTGTCTTAATCTTCTTGTATTAGTGCTATTCTATAGACTAAGTTAGATACGTCTATCTTTACTATTACTAGTAGGTTTAGGTTGTATATTCTAATAACTAGGTTTTCTATAAACTTTCTCTTAATTTTGTTAAATACTTTATTGCATTCCTTTATCTATTTAAATAGTATATCTTTCTTTATTAGTCTTATTATAGGTTCTATATCTTTAGACTATCTTACTATTAACTTTCTATAAAAGTTTACTAACCTGTAAAACTATTGTACTTCTTTTAGGTTCCTTAGTGTTAGCTATTTATTAATTAACTTAATCTTTCCTAGGTTAATCTTTATTTTTCCTAGTTTAATAATAAATCCTAGGAAATCTACTTCCTTTGTGTCGAACTCGTATTTTCTTATTTTAAGGAATAATTTACTTTCTACTAGCTTTTCTAGTACTTTGTATATATATTATATATATTCTTCTTTTATTTCTAAGAAGATAAAGATATTATCTAAATATGCGAATATAAATACGTCTAGGTACTCTCTTAGTACTATATTAATCCTTTCTTAGAACGCTGCTAGGGCGTTCGTAAGTCTAAATAGTATAACTAAATACTTGTATAGTCTATACTATGTTCTAAATACTATTTTCTATTTGTCTCCCTTCTTAATTCTAATCTAGTAGTAGGTATTTTAGATGTCTAGTTTTATAAAGATCTTTACTTTTTATAGTCTATCTTGTATTTTATCTATTTGTAGTAAGAGGTATTAGTTTTTACTTATAATTGCGTTTGTCTTTCGAAAGTTTATGTAAGGTCGTTTTTTATCTATTTCTTTCTTGTCTACAAATATAAGTCTATATACTACTAAGGATTTAGATTCTCTTATCTATCTTTTCTTAACTACATTTTATATAATTATTCGTTTGATTTTAGATTCTTCTTCTGTTTTCTAATATACTAGGCTCTATTCTACGTTTTTTCCTTCTTCTAGTTCTATTGCTAAATTATATAGTTAGTGTTCTAGAAAGTAGTTACCTAGTTCTATAAGTTACTTTTCTTACTTCTTATATTCCTCTAGGAACTATCCTTTATATATAGTTATGTTAGCTTTTAATATTTCTTTCTTAAGGTAGCTAATTTTCCCTATTCTCTAATTAATCCTTAGGTTAGCTAGTTGTAACTATAGTATTCCTAGTATTACGTCTTCTTCGTTATTAATTATTATTATATCTATAACTATATTTCTAATTTCTAATCCTTCTAGTTTTAATATTAAAGGTACTGTTTTAAACCTAATAAGTTCTTAGAATAGTTTTCTTTTAATTGTACTAAGTTATTAAGGGTATTTTTTTGTTGTATAACTTATTCTTTAGTTTTCTACAAACTTTTTAGATATAAAGTTCTTTGTAGCTCTACTATTAACTATAATTAATACTTTCTATCCTTAGTATATACCTGTTTTTGTAACGTATAGGCCTATTATACTTTGTAGTTTTTTTTACTTAGGTTTTTCTCTAAATTATCTATTCTTCTAGAGCTATTATCTTATTTTGTACTTGTAGTTCTTATATTTTAGGCATTTATTAAATATATACTTATACTATAGTTGTATTTCTTTAACGTATTCTTTTAATAACTTAGGTCCTAGTCTAATTAATATATATTCTTTGTTAGGAATCTAGATTATTTCTTATCCTTTAATTTCTTTCTTTAGGATTACCCTTATATAGTCTTGTCCTCTTTTTAGCTATACGTAGTTTTGTACTTTCTCTTCTCTATATAAGTAGTAGTGTATATTTAAATATAATACTTATATAGTTTCTAGATATACTAGATATTCTAGATCTATTCTCTTCTTATCTCCTTCCTAGTATCTGTCTTTGCTAGGTCTTTTTATTACTAGGACGTAGTATATTACTAGTACTTGTAGTATATAGGCTTTATTAATCTATTGTATTTTTTTATAAGGTATTACTACTCTCTCTATATAAGTATTCTTCCTACTACAACTATATATTATTCTATCTATTATTAGAATATTATAAACTTTATTACTTTAGGATTATATTCTTTCTAGTCTTTGTACGCTTCCTCTATACTTATAACTAGTAATTATTTTTAAACGAATTTCTAATTAGTGTTTTATTCTACTATATTTATTATTGTATAGCTATTATAGCTATATATATTTAACTAGGTATACTTTATATCTCTTATATTAACTTATCTCTTATTTTCTTGTAGTTCTTTAGAGGAAATAGTAGTAGTTTCTTTATCTAGCGCTAGTCTTTCGGCCTAGATCGATAGGGTCTAGGGCTCTTTCCCTTCTAGATCTTCTACTAGTAGGTCTATTACGTAAGCTATTTCTTCTAGCTACGCTTTTATTCTACTTTCTTTTGTTACTACTACTTTATACTTCTATAAGAAGTATTCTATTCTCTATTTACTAGAAAGATATATATAGTAGTTGTTATTATAATAAAAGGTCTAATAGAGTATTATATATTATACCTCCTTACTCCTAGCTACTTTTTCTTAAGGTTTAGCCTATACTTTAGGTACTTCTTTCTTGTTTTTAGTTATCTTTAACTACATTTCCTTATCTTTCTTAGGGTCCTTACTTCTATAATCTTTTATAAAGTGTCTTAGTTTCCTATATTTATAATATACTATATCTTTCTTAGACTTTAATTAGTAGTTCTTTTTATAGTAGCTTAGCTTACTATAGTTAAAGTACGTAAAGTCTTTATTCTTCTTTTTCTTTTTATCCTTATTAGCGTTAAGGATTATAGGGTCTCTTTTATTATAGTTCTAGGTGTAACCTCTATACTTATTCTTCTTCTATTCTTAAAGATTATTATTAATCTATATTACCTATTACTTTAGAGCTTCTAGTGTTTGTAGTTTTTCTATATAGATTATCTTGTATTATATTTTTACGTTTAGTCCTTATTTAAATTATAATATTAAGGCTAATTTATTCTATTCTATATTTTGTAATAGTTATTTAAACTATAATACGTATTCTAGAATACTCTTATTCTACGTAAGCTTTTTAAGTCTTTCTTTAGCTTGTTAGGTAATATCTATATCTCTAAATACTACTTTTATTCGTCTAGTAAAGTATTTGTAACGTCTAAAGATAGCTCTAGTTTTATCTTTCTATATTATTAGAGTGTATATTGTATAGTCTGTCTAGTAAGGTTTAAACTATTTTATCGCGTCTTCTTTAAGGTATATCCTTATATATATTACCTTCTTTTCTTCTATATTAAAGTATAGTACTTATATATCTATCTAGAGTTATACTAAGGCTATAAAAGGTCTTAGTTTCTCTCTTATCCTATTAAATTTCTTAAGTATAGGTATTTTTAGTAGTTTCTTTATTGCGCTTATCTCTAGGCGTTGTATAATTAGTTCTATTTAGTTATATCCTTTAATAATAGCTTTAATCTAGGCCTTATTCTATTTTGCGTACTCCTAGAGTTCTTTGTTCTAGGTTTCTAAAGCGTCGATTACTATTTTTATATCTTCTTTCTTAGAGATTAAGTTATTTATATAGTTTTTAATATCCTTCTATACTATATTATCTAACTTGTAACTACTTATAGGTGCCTTAGCTACTCTCTTAGTTAAACTTTCTACTATTATATTAGCTAGACTATACGCTACTTATACTTTACTTCTTGTAATAACTAAATTAGTAAAGTGTAATAAGCTAACTGTCGTTAACTATAGGTACCTATCCTATAAGAGTTAGTAGATTACAAGGTAATAGTAAAAGCTTATATAGTAGTCTATAATAACTATAAATAATAGAAGATATTTTGTAACTGTTTTGTATTAGCGTTCTATAGTTAAAGGATTAAATTGCTAATACTATCCTAATAATACGTATTACTACTAACTATATACCTATATTTCTTAGTTAGCTTTGTGCTTCGTGTTTACTAAGATCGCAAATTATAAATCTATTACGTACTTAGCTTTATACTTTGTATTTACTAAGATTGTAAATTACAAATCTATTATATATCTCTATTGTAGTTAGCTTCCTAATTAAGTTTGTTACCCTATAGATTATATACGCTGTCGTTATCTATAGTAGAGCTAATTAGCTCGAATTAGTTTTCTCTTATTATAGCCGTAATAGATAAGTAGTAGAAGAAGCTATACTCTAGGACAATAGATAAAGATACCTAGTACTAAACACATAACTAGTAGAAGAGTAAAAAATTAGTAACCTTATTAGGATTATAAACAAGGTTCTAGAAGAATTACAAAAAGTAATTATATAATAATACTATAATAACCTAGTATATAAGTACCTAGAGAATATATAAACTATAGAACTAATCTAGAAGAACTATAGATTTAGTAAGATAAAGGAGAAAGTAATATAGTTTATTAAGGAATACGTAGATTACTAGAAAAATAAGTATAAGATATATACACTCTATAGAGAAATATAAGTAATTAAGATACTAGAAAAACTATAGACAGACAATATAATAGACTTTATTATAAGCCTACTAATATTAAAAGACTTAGTAATAAGAAGAGGATATAATATAATAATAGTAATTGTAGACTAATTTATAAAATACACTAAGATAGAGAAATTCTAAAGTAACTATATAGTAGATTAGCTAGGATATATACTACTAGACGTACTAATACAAAGATATAAGATACTAAAAAGTATTATTAGCGATAGAGATAAGCTTTTTACGTCTAATTACTAGATAACGCTACTTGTAGTAATAGAGATAAAAAGAAAGCTATTAATAGCCTATTATCTATAAATAGATAGATAGATAGAATTGACTAATAGGATATTAAAAATATACCTAAGGATTTATAGTAATTAGAAGTAGAATAATTAGGTATTACTATTACTTATAGTATAATTAGTATATAATAATAAGTACTTAGAAGTAATAAGTAAAATACTATATTTTATAAACTATAGGATACACCCTAATTTATTAAAGAGAATACTATTAGGACCTAAAATAGAGGTAGTATTAGTTAGAGTAGAAGATATATAAGAACTCTATAATAAGATAAAACAAAAACTAAAAGAAGCTTAGAAATAAAGTATTTTATATATTAATTAAAAATAAAAAATAGTTCTTTAGCTAAAAGAAAGAGATAAAGCGTATCTTTATATAAAGAATCTAAAGATAAAGCAACCTAGTAAAAGACTAGATTATATTAAGGTTAGACTATTTTTAGTTAAGGAAGATAATAGGCTAGTAATAAAAATACAAGAACTACCTAAAGATACTAAAGTATACTCTAAGTTTTATATAAGCTTACTAGAACTAGCTAAGCTTAAAATACTAGTATAGCGATAATTCTAATATTAGAAAGAGGAAGACAACAAGTTTAAAGTTAAAGACCTATAGAGATATTAAGAAATAAGACGCAACGCCTTCTAAAGTATATAGTTTCTCTAGGAGTAGTTATATTATATAGTAGCTCTACTCTACTACGCTAAACAAAGCTAAAAAAGTAACTAAGTATTTAATAATATTAAATACAGGAGTAGAATAGTATATATTACCTAAGAGCTCTTACCTTTACTTACGCTTTGCGTAGCTATAGCCTACTACAGCCTATAGCGTAATAATATCCCCCTTCTCTATAGCGTATGTCCTTAGGCGCTAGACTACAACAGGTAGTAATACTAGACCTTCTAGCAGCTTACAATAGTTCTAGCGCATATCCTTAGTAGCTTAGAGGCGCCCTATCTCGGCCTAGTCTCTACTAGCCGGCTAGGCTAACTAGCTGTTAGCGGGGTCGAACTAACGCACTTAGCCTAACTTACCCTACACGCAGTATAGTTGTTGTTAAATACTATATTATATAGTAGCTCTACTCTACTACACTAAATAAACCTAAAAAGGTAACTAAGTATTTAATAACGTTAAATACAGGAGTAGAATAGTATATATATTACCTAAGGGCCCTTGCCCTTACTTGCGCTTTGCGCAGCTACGGCCTACTATAGCTTATAGCGTAACAAGTTAGTAAAATAGAAAGGCTACCTAGTAAGTAAAAATATATAGGAACCTAAAGCTAATCTATAGAATTGTTAGTAGATACTTAAGAAAGTAAGAAGTAAGTACAATATACTAGGATATACAAGATATATAAAGCTATAGCTAGGATATAATAAATATATTAATAAAAGAAAGTTCTATAATAAATCTAACTATATAAAGCCTATAAAGCGCCTTTAGTTATAATAAACTTATTTAATAAGCTAATAGTAGACTAGATAGTAAGAGAAGAAGTAATATTAATAGTAGTAGTAGAATAGTTAAGAACTTACGCTAAGACCTTATTACTTTCTTACTCTAACTCTAACGCTAGGTACAAGGCCTTATAATAAGTACGCTCTTTAGTAGATTTTAATATTTTCTTATTACGTAGTAAATAAGTAATAATAATAGTAAGAAGTTTTTTATTATTATTAACCTTTTTATAGAACTCTTTATAAGTTTAATTAAGAGACTCCTAAGTTATACTAATATAGGGACACTTTATATAAGTATACTTAGTATACTTTAGAGTAGAATCTAGTATAATAAAATAAAGAATATCTAAGAGAGAATAATATAGATAAAGTGTTTTAGAAATATAGTTTATAGTAAAGATTTCTAATAAGAGATAAAGTCTATAAGACTATAAAGGAGGTAATATTGTAGTAGGATAGTTTTTAACTAGAAAGTAGGGTAAACTACTTATAAGCTAGACCTAGCTAATAGAGGCCTAGGCCTAAGAATAGACCTAGCGTAAGAAATAGGGATAGTGTTACAATACTAAGTAGTAGGTAAGCTATTATATTATATGTAATTAGGCTAGGTAATATAGTATAGTAGAATACGTATCTATTTAGTAGTAAACGCTCTAGAGTAAACGCTCTAGAGTAAACACTCTAGAGTAAGCACTTAGAAATAAACACTAGATAGTAAGTATATAGGAACGTTAATAGACCTTTATAGACTATTGTATTTAATCTCTTCTTTACCTTTTATCTTAATAGAGTATTACAACTAATACTTTAATTAGATTCTTATCTACTTATTAATACTTATATACCTTGTAATACTCTAATAAAAGCTAACTATTAATTAAGTTAAGTAACTATCTTGTTTATTAACCTCGCCTGTCTTATAGAAGCCTACTTGCCCTTATTACTCTTACCTAGTTCTAAGGTCTTAATAGTATTCTTACTTTATATCTAGGTTTTCTTATATTAGTACTATCCTATAGACTAAGTTAGATACGTCTATTTTTACTATTATAGGTAGGTCTAGGTTGTATATCTTTATAACTAGGTTTTCTATAAATCTTTACTTAATTTAGCTAAATACTTCTTTATATTCCTTAGTCTATCTAAATAGTATATCTTTTTTTATAAGGTTTATTAATAGCTTTATTAGTTCTAACTAATTAATTATTAACTTCTTATAGAAGTTTACTAGTCTATAAAACTATTATACCTCTTATAGGTTCTTAGGTATTAGCTATTCTTAGATAGCTTTAATCTTATTTAGATTAATCTTAATTTTTCCTAGTCCTATAATAAATCCTAGGAAGTCTATTTTTTTTGTATAGAATTTGTATTTCTTTATTTTAAAGAATAATTTGTTTTCTACTAGTCTTTCTAGTACTTTATATATATGTTGTATATATTCTTTCTCTATTTCTAAGAATATAAGGATATCGTCTAGGTATACAAATATAAATATATCTAAGTACTCTCTTAGTACTATATTAATTCTTTCTTAGAATACTACTAGTATATTTATAAGTCTAAATAGTATAACTAGATACTTTTATAGTCTATACTACGTTCTAAATATAGTTTTCTATTTATCTCCTTTCTTAATTCTAATCTAGTAGTTAGTATTTTAGATATCTAGTTTTATAAAGATTCGTACTTTTTGTAGCCTATCTTATATCTTATCTATTTATAGTAAGGGGTACTAGTTCTTATTTATACTTGCGTTTATCTTTCTAAAATCTACGTAAAGTTATTTTTTATCTATCTCTTTTTTGTTTACAAAAATAAGTTTATATACTACTAAGGATTTAGATTCTTATATCTATCCTCTCTTAACTGCGTTCTATATAAATACTCGTTTAATCTTAGATTCTTCTTCTATCTTCCTATAGACTAGGCTCTATCCTACGTTTTTCTCTTCTTTTAGTTCTATCTCTAAATCCTATAGTTAATATTCTAGAAAGTAGTTATCTAGTTTAGTAAGTTATTTCTCCTACTTTTTATATTCTTCTAGGAACTATCCTTTGTATATAGTTATATTAGCTTTTAATATATTTTTCTTAGGGTAGCTAATTTTCTCTATTCTCTAATTAATTCTTAGTTTAGCTAGCTATAACTATAGTGTATATAATATTTTGTCTTATTTATTATTAATTGTTGTTATATCTACAATTATATTCTTAATTTCTAATTCTTCTAACTTTAGTGTTAAGGGTATTATCTTAAACTTAATAAGTTCTTAGAATAGTTTTCCTTTAATCGTACTTAGTTATTAAGGGTATTTCTTTATTATATATCGTATTCCTTAGTTTTCTATAAACTTCTTTTATATAAAGTTCTTTGTAGCTCTTCTATTAATTATAATTTATACTTTCCTTCTTTAGTATATACCTATTTTTATAACGTATAGGCCTATTATACTTTATAGCTTTTCCTACTTAGGTCTTTCTTTAAATTATCTATCTTTTTAGGGCTATTACCTTGTTTTACGTTTATAGTTTTCGTATTTTAGATATTTATTATATATACACTTATACTATAGCCTTTCTTTAATACATTCCTTTAATAGCTTTAGTTCTAGTCTAATTAATATATATTCTTTGTTAGGAATCTAAATTATTTACTAACCCTTAATTTCTTTCTTTAGGATTACCCTTATATAGTCTTGTCCTCGTTTTAGCTATATATAATTTTATATTTTTTCTTCTCTATATAAGTAGTAATATATATTTAAATATAATACCTATGCGATATCTATATATACTAGACGTTTAGGATCTATTCTATTATTATCTACTACCTAGTACCTATCTATACTAGGTCTTTTCATTATTAAGATATAGTATATTACTAGTACTTGTAGTGTATAGACTTTGTTAATTTATTACGTTTTTCTTACAAGGTACTACTACTCCTTCTATATAGGTATTCTTCCTACTACAACTATATATTACTCTATCTATTATTAGAATATTATAAACTTTATTACTTTAAGATTATATTCTTTTTAGTCTTTGTATACTTCTTCTATACTTATAACTAGTAAGTATTTTTAAATAAATTTCTAATTTTTATTTTATTCTAATATATCTATTATTATATAGCTATTATAACTATATAGATTTAACTAGGTATACTCTATATCTTTTACGTTAACTTAATTCTTATCTCCTTATAGTTCTTTAGAGGAAACTATAGTAGTCTCTTTATCTAGTACTAGTCTTTTAGCCTAAATCGATAGGGTCTAAGGCTCTTCCTCTTCTAGATCTTCTACTAGTAAGTCTATTACGTGTACTATTTTTTCTAGCTACGCTTTTGTTCTATTTTCTTTTATTATAGCTACTCTATATTTCTATAGAAAGTATCTTACTCTTTATTTACTAGAAAGATATATATAGTAGTTATTATTATAACAAAAGATTTAATAGAGTATTATATATTATACTTCTCTACTCCTTGCTACTTTCTCTTAAGGTTTAGCCTATACTTTTAGTGCTTCCTTTCTTCCTTTAGTTATCTTTAACTAGTTTTCTTTATCTTTTTTAAGATCTTTACTTTTATAGTCTTTTACAAAGTATCCTAGTTTCTTATATTTATAATATACTATATTCTCTTTTTATTTTAAATAGTAGTTCTTTATATAGTAGCCTAGTTTACTATAGTTAAAGTACGTAAAGTCTTTATTCTTTTTTTTCTTTCTATCCTTGTTAGCGTTAAGGATTATAGGGTCTCTCTTATTATAGTTTTAGGTAGATCTTCTATACTTATTCTTCTTTTATTCTTAAAGATTATTATTAAATTATATTACCTATTATTTTAGAGCTTCTAGTAATCTTAGTTTCTTTATATAAATTATTTTGTATTGTATTTTCTTATTTAGTTCTTGTTTAAATTATAATATTAAGGATAGCTTATTCTATTCTATATTTTGTAATAGTTATTTAAACTATAATATATATTTAGGAATACTCTTATTTTGTGTAAGCTTCTCTAGCCTTTCTTTAGCTTGTTAAGTAATATCTATATCTCTAAATACTACTCTTACTTGTGTAGTAAAGTATTTGTAACTTCTAAAAATAGCTCTTGTTTTATCCTTTTAGTTTATTAAGGCGTATATTATATAGTCTATCTAGTAAGGTTTAAACTATTTTATTACGTCTCTTTTAAGATATATTCCTATATATATTACTTTCTTATCTACTCTATTAAAGTGTAGTACTTATATATTAATCTAAAGTTATACTAATACTATAAAGGGTCTTAGATTCTCCTTTATTCTATTAAACTTCTTAAGTATAGGTATCTTTAGTAGTTTCTTCGTCGCACTTATTTCTAGTCGTTAAGTAATTAGTTCTATTTAGTTCTATCCTTTAATAATAGCTTTAATCTATACTTTACTCTATTTTAAATAGTCTTGTAGTTCTTTATTCTACGTCTATAAGGCGTTAATTACTAGTTTTATATCTTCTTTCTTAGTAATTAGGTCGTTTATATATTCTCTAATTACCCTCTATATAGTATTATCTAATTTATAACTACTTATAGGTACCTTAGCTACTTTAATTAAACTTTCTACTATTATATTAGCTAGACTATATGCTACATACGCTTTGCTTCTCGTAATAACTAAATTAGTAAGGTATAACAGGCTACCTATTATTAACTATAGATACCTATCTTATAAGAGTTAGTAGATTAAGAGTTAATAATAAAAGCTTATGTAATAATATATAATAACTTGTAAATAATAGAAGATGTTTTTACAACTATCTTGTATTAGCGTTCTATAGTTAAAAGATTAAATTACTAATACTATCCTAATAATACGCATTACTACTAACTATATAGTAATATTATCTTAGTAGCTTTGTTGCTTTGTGTTTACTAAGATCGCGAATTTATAAATTTGTTACATAATTACTTCGTATCTTTGTATTTACTAAGACCGCGAATTTATAAATTTGTTACATAATTACTTCGTATCTTTATATTTACTAAGATCGCGAATTTACAAATTTGTTACGTATCTTAATTGTAGTTAGTTTCCTAATTAAGCTCGTTGTCCTATAGGTTGTTACCCTACTTATCCTATACTTTATTAGTAGCTAAGCCTAGACTAATTAGTTCTATCTTAGTTTCCCTTATTACTACTATAACAATTATACTTATTTTAGTAGTATTGTAGAGTTGTGTGCCCAACATAGATCTAGGGCCTAAGGGCTTATTAGTCTTAGGGAACTTAAACTTTATTAGCTAAACTAACTCTAAACATTGTTTGTACTCCTATAGATTGTATCCTACAACCTGAAGGCCTCTTAGCCGCGCTCTCCTCCTTACCTCTCCTCCTTAATAGTTTGCCTCCTTATAAGCCCTTAGTACTTGTATTTCCCTAGCAACTGCCCACCCCCTTTTTTTTGCTGTTCCTTTCTTTATAATACTCTACTACAGTAGTATTCTATATATTCTTGTAGTAACTCTATTATTAGTTATCTTACTCTTAGTATATAGTAATCTTGTAAGAGCCTATCTAGTATTTTATTAATTTCTTAGTATCTATATACTAGTAGTTTATAGAATTAATATATAAATTTATTTTAAATTTTACTTAAGATATATATTCTTCTATAAGCTTTTGCTAATCTTTATTAGATTTCTAGTTTTTCTATTTCTTTAGAGGTATTTACTATTTCTTTCTAAATCTATTTATTTAGCTTACTACTTATTCTCTTAAGTATTATAGCTAATTTAAGTTTATTTAAGATTTAGTATCTTTCTTTATTCTTAACTAAAACTATACTATTAGTATTTTCTTTTTCTTTTTAATCTAGTCTTCTATTTAGAGCATTTATAAATTAATTACTTTTCTTATATATATATATATAACTTTAAAGTTAAACGTTAATAAGTATTCTTACTTCCTTATTTAATACTATTTTAACTCTTTATTTATTATAAATCTTATAAGATTCTTGTAGTCTATATAGGTTTTTGTTTTATAGTTTACTTTTTATAAGTATACTCTCTATTACTTAAATACTTTATAGATTACTAGTATTCTATATTATATATTAGGTAGTTAAGCTCTACTAGCTCTATTTTCTTAGTAAAGTACCTAACTAGGTATTTTTCTTTTATATTCTAGTCTTCTTATATTATTACTATTCTATAGACTAAGTTTAATACGTCTATTTTTACTATTACTAGTAGGTCTAGGTTATATATTCTAATAACTAGGTTTTCTATAAACTTTCTTTTAATCTAATTAAATACTTCTTTATATTCCTATATCTATTTAAATAGTATATCTTTCTTTATAAGCTTAGTTAATAGCTCTATATACTTAGACTATCTTACTATAAGTTTTCTATAAAAGTTTACTAACTTATAAAACTAGTATACTTCTTTTAGGTTTCTTAGTATTAGCTATTCTTAAATTCCTTTTATCTTGTTTAGGTTAATTTATATACTTCTTAGTTTAATAATAAATCTAAAGAAGTTTATTTCTTTTATATAGAACTTGTGTTTCCTAATTGTAAAGAATAGTTAATTTGCTACTAGTTTCTCTTGTACCTTGTATACGTACTATATATATTCTTCCTCTAATTCTAAGAATATAAGGATATTATCTAAGTATATAAATATACATACGTCTAGGTACTTTTTTAGGACTATAATAATTCTTTCTTAGAATACTACTAGGTTATTTATTAATCTAAGGGTATAACTACGTATTTAGATAGTATATACTATATTTATATCGTAGTTTTCTATTTATTACTTTTTTTCATTCTAATCTTGTAGAAAGTGTTTTAAATATCTAATTTTATAAATATTTAGGCTCTTTATAGCCTATCCTGTTTTTTATTAAATTATAGTAAGAGTTATTAATTTTTATCTATAATTACGTTTATTTTTCTAAAGTCTATATAAAGTTATTTATTTATTTCCTCTATCTTATCTATAAATATATATCTATATACTACTAAAGATTAGGAATTTTATATCTATTCTTTCTTTATTACGTTCTTATTGAATATATATTTAATTTTTAACTCTTTAGTTTTTTAATTAACTAGACTATAACAAATATTTTTTCTTTCTTTTAGTTTTATCTCTAAGTCGTATAGTTTATATTCTAAAAGGTTGTCTTTAGGTTCTATAAGTTACTTTTATTATTTCTTTTACTTATCTAATAATTCTCCTTTATATATACTTATATTAGCTTTTCTTCTCTATTCTCTAATTAATTCTTAAGTTTAATAATTATAACTTTAGTATCTCTAGGATTATATATTATTCTTAATTATTATTATATCTATAACTATATTCTTTATCTCTAACTCTTTAAGTATTAGTGTAGAGGGCACTATTTTTAACCTTACTATTTTCTAGATTAGTTTTCCCTTAATTATACCTACTTTTTATAAGTACTTCTTTATTATATAACTTTTTCTCTATCTTTAGATAAACTTTTTTAATATAAAGTTTCTTATAGCTCTACTATTAATTATAATTTATACTTTCTTTATATAGAACAAACTTATTTTTATAATATATAGTCTTATAGTCTCTTTAAGCTTTTTTTACTTAGGCTATTTTATAAATTCTCTACCTAACTAAAGCTAGCGTCTTACTTTATATTTATAGTCTTTGTATTTAGAATATTAATCTTATAGAGGAGTGTAAAAAATAAAGAGTAATTGTTTTTTTAACCTATTTTAATATATTATAACTTGCTTAATATAAGAGCTATAACTGTACAAATTACATATTTTTAAAGAGAAAATCTTGTTCTTTTAGTATTATTATAAATCTATAGCTTAGTTAGCGTACCTTAGCTATAGTAGCTAACTAAAATAGCAGTATCTATTTTAGCTGTATTTAAAGGCTTATAACTTTTTATTTTTAGTATCTTTTTTCCTACATTTTAAATATATTAACTATCTACTAAATATCTGTTATATATTAAGTATATAGATATATTGTATTACTATACTAAATTTTATAAAGAAATGTAGTTTTTTTAGACTTTAGTTAATAAATATATATAAGACTAGACTTATACTTACTCTAATACTATATAGCTTTTTTTATAGCTTTCTAAGTTCTAAGTAAATATAGTATATAATTATCTATAGCTTATTAGCTTCTTACGTTCTACTCTTCTATTTTAGTAGGCTTAAAAGCTCTTATACTCTTTAAATTTATTTCTATACGTAAACTCTTTCTAGGGTATTTATTTAGCCTATTTTTAAGTAGATTCTATATATTTTTAATCGGATTTAAATTTAGACTAAAAGTAGAATAAAGATAAAGCTTTGCTAGATTCTTAATACAATATTCCTTAATAGGTTTATATTTCTTAATCTTATAGATATCTTATTAAAATTTCTAGTATTAATAGATAATTATTATATATTTTAGAAATATAACTAATATATAGTTTTATATATAAAAGAAAAAGGAGTAAAAAATAACAAGAGTTTTATACTATATTTTATATACTTTTTAGATATATCCTCTATTATTAAAAGGTAAAGTCTTTATATAGTCCTTTATAACAATTTATTTATATTATTCTCTTATCTATATAGATCTCTAAAATAAGATAGTTTTATTTCTAGCTATAACTTGGTTTCTATTAAAGTAATTAAAAATCTAGTTAAATAGGAAAAAAGATTACAAAAAATAGAAAAATCTAGTTTACTACGAATTTTTTTAAACGTATTATTATTAGTTATAAAACCTAATTACATTCTAGCCTTAATAAAGATTATTTTTCTATAGTATTTTTATCTAGCTTTATACTCTCTATATATAGAGCTATTATATAAAAATATAACCTTTTTTAGATTAAATTCTTTCTTTTCTACTATCTTTAATTACTCTTTAGCGTACTTATATCTTTAATTTAGCTAATTTAGCTATAAATTAAAAACCTTTTAGTAGTTATATTTGTTATAACTTTCTTTTTATATAAAAAGTATTATAACTTACTTATAATAGTACTTAGATTATTTTCTAGTATTAATCTCTAATTTATCTTCTTTAGGCTTTAAATTATATCTTTTAAAATAACTCTTTTATCTTTTTTAGAAACTCTAGTAAGTTTATCTTTAAATCTTTATATATCTTCTACTTTTATTCCTTTTTTCTTCTTAATTCCTTAAATAGTATTATAAATTATTATAATATACTTTTTTAAGATTGTAGCTATCTTATTAGGAAAGTTTTTAGCTTCTAATAGAAGCTAGACGTCTAATTCGAGTTTTAAGAGATTTAGTACTAATTTAAGGAATTTAGAAAATTTTAAAAAATTATTAATTTTATAGCTTAAGAAGTATGTTTTAGTAATATTATACGTAAGCTAACTAATTATCTAATTTTTTTCTATTTTTCCTCTACTTATAAAAAAATATATAGATAAGTAACCTTTACTCTAAATTTACTTATATTATCTTTACTAGCTAATATATACTTAGTTTAAAAATTAGACTTTTTTAAATATAAATTAAAAAGTTATAATACTTAAAACATTTATTAAACAAATACTACTACTATAACTATAAATATAGTAATATAGATTACGTATTATTACTGCTTTTTATTTATATATTAAAATTTACCTCTTTTTTTTTTATATTTTATTTTATTTTATATCTAGCTTATATAGTTATTAACATAAAGTATTTTAAAAATAATTAAAAAAAAATTACTCTTTATTTTTTACACCCCTCTATATATATATTTATACTATAGTCTTCCTAAGATATATTCTATAGGTAGATTCTTACTAGAAATTACTACTATATGTTCTTCTTTAAGTTTTCTTATACTTCCCAATTCTTTAATATTAGTAATTTAGATTACTTATATATAATTAAAGCTTTATTTTCTTACTAGCGAAGTAAAAGTTTATTCCTTTAGTTCCTTATATATATAGTATCTACTCTCTAAATATAATATCTATACTATTTTAAAATATACTAGATATTTTAGGTTTATCTTTTTATTATTCCCTTTCTAGTATTTATATAAGCTAGGCGTTATTTTTACTAAGATATAGTATACTATAAGTATACTTATTGTATAGGCTTTATTTAACTAACTTATTTTTTTTATACTAATCTTAGTAAGTTTATAATTTTTTAATATTATAAACTTACTAATATTTAACTACGTTTCTACTTTTAATTAGTACTTAGTAAGCTACTAGGTATATATATCTATTACTTATATAAATAGATTTATCTACTATTTACTTTCTATAGTTAATTATTAAAACTACTTTATTAAGTTATCTTATATAAAGTTTACTTTATATATATAATAAGGCTCTAATTTATTAACTACTTAAAGTCCTAAGTAGAGTTTAGGTAAATTAAGAGTTAATAACTAAACTATATATTATAATTATACAATAGGCTATAAACAATATAAAATGTTCTAATAGGTAATATTAAAGTATTATCGATCTTAGTTAGAGATTAGATTTCTAATACTATCTTAATAATTCGTATTACTACTAACTATATACTTATACTACTTTAATAATCTATTAAACTATAGTATTTCTAAGTCTATATATCTTATAAATCTATAGATTACTTTACGTATCTTAGTTATATATTATTTCCTAATCTAAGTTATTACTCTACTTATTCTATACTTTGTAAGTACTTTAGCTAAGACTAATTAGCTTTATCTTAATTTCGCTTATTACTCCTATAATACTATCTTCCCTTCTAAGTAAGTTCTTATTTACTTATCCTAGTACTAAGGTTATTAATTTAGTTTCTTTATTAGTATTAAGTTCTTTATCTTTTCTTCTACTTTCTCCTTTAACTTATTATTATTTTACTCTAGCTAATTAAGTATTACGTAAAAGTATTATAATATTTCTTTATTCTTATTATAAATTTTTAAACTTTTTTCTTACTTACCTTTTTTTTAATATATAGTAAGGCTTATAAAGTATATATTTATACTAATATTTATATTTTTTATAATATTTCTAGTATTTCTATAGTAAAGTATAGATTAAAAATACTTATATATATATCTTTATATACTTATAATAAAGAGAGCTATAAACTATACTTAAAAAAAACTATTATTATAGATTATAAAGACTAAAAGTAAGTATAAGAGGCTATAAGAAGCTTCTTAGCGTACGCTAAAAGAATATTAAGCTTAATTTCTTAAGAATTAGATATAACTATCTAATAATTAGGCTTATTTTACCTATCTCTAAAAGATAAAAAGCTTAAATAATAAGAAATCTATTAAGTAGTCTACTACTTTAGAAGCTAAGTTAAACCTAGAAGATACTATTCTTACTTCTCTCCTTTTAAGTAGTTTAAACACCTTTCTATATACTAAGTATATCTTAAGTCTTCTTTAAAATTTTAATAGTTTTTTTAGTTTACTATAATGTAGTTTAGAGGATTTAATTTTTAATAGTTTTTTAGTTTCTTAAAAAAATTAAAGTTATTTTCTTGTTCTTATATATCTTCTTATAGTTATCTTATTTTATCTATACCTATCTATTTTACTAAGTAGTAGTTTCTTCTATTATAAAACTAGTATTATAAAATCTCTTTTACTTTTTACTTCTTTTATTCTTTATATATTATAGTAGAGTATTATAAAGAAACTAATAGTAAAATAAGAGAGTAAGTAGTTACTAAAAAAATATAAGTACGAAAAGCTTATAAAGAAGAGCTACTAAGAAAAGAAGATATATAAGAGAGAGGAGGAGAAGTAGTAAAGTAGCTAATAGGCTCTTAAGTTATAGGAGATAATTTATAGTAGTATAAATAATATTTAGAATTAGTTTAGCTAATAGAGTTTAAGTTTTTAAAGACTAATAAGCTCTTAGGCCCTAGATCTATATTATATATATAATACTATAATAAATAGTAACTAATATAAAACTTAAACTTATAACTCTTAGTTTTAAGAGCGCTAACTTATAAACTTTTTACGTAAGAATTAAGAATAAGATAAGAATAAGTATAAGAATAAGAATAAGAATAGGTAAGTATAGAAATATAAATAGGTAAGTATAAGAACAAGAATAAATATAGGAATACAAATAGGAATAAATAAGTAGGTATAGAAATAAGTAAGTATAGAAATAAGAATAGAAATAAGAATAAGAAAATAAGTATAGGTATAAATATAAGTAAAAAAATAAGTATAAGTATAAGTATAAAAATAGGTATAAGTATAAGTATAAATATAAAAATAGAAACACACTAGAAATATATAGTACCTAGGACCTAAGAGGCTATAAGTAGTATAATAGGCTAGTAGCGTAACTAGCTTAAAATAAAGAGGCTAATAAATAGGAAATATTAGAGAAGCTTATAATAAACCTTTAGGTACCTAGTAAATAGCTAGTAAAAGTATAGATAACTAATAGAATATTAAAATAAAAAATAACTATTAAGAAAATAAGAAGAATAAAACGAATAACAAGTAGTATAGTAAAAGAAATAGCTAGTAGTAGTAAATAGTATACTATAATCTTAAAAAAAAACAAAGTATAAAAAGATAGTAAAAGAAAGAAAATTATAGAAAATAATCTTAGCAATAAAATCTAACCTATTATCTAATAAAGAGACTATACTAAGACTATCTTTTTACTAGTAAAGAACTTCTTTATATAACTTAGGACTTTTAAACCTAATACTTAAAAGACTATAAAATATACTTAAAAGAACCTATATACTAAAAATAGATAATAGCTTTACTAGCGTAAGTATACCTTAACTAATAATTAAAATATTTTTAGAAATATTTAGCTAGCTTATAGTAGCTATTAAAATAATAGTAAATAAAATCTATTTATAGATAAGAAATTTAAGTTTACTAATACTAATATAATAGAGTTTCTAGATAGTATTAAAGAATAAGTAATCTTTTATAGATAGCCTATTAGAGACTAGATCTATAATATTATTATATTTAGTAATAAGATAAAAAAAGATATTATTAAATAAAGTATAACAAAGTTTATAGAAGAAGAGAAAGATAAATATTAAGTAAAAGTTAGAGAAGTAATAAGAAATAAGTTCTAAGAGTCTAAGAAGGTATAATAAGAGGAGATAGAAGAAGTACTCTAAATATACCTATAGTAATACTTACTTACAAGTATTTTTTTCTTCTAAAACTACTTTAATAACTTTAGCCCTTAGTTTATAAAGTACTAAAAAGTAGAAAAAATTATAAAAGCTAAAAAGAGATATTATCTAGTAAATAGACTTTATAAGTACTACTATTAAAAAGTCTTTAATAAATATAACCTAAGTAATAAAAGTATAAAGGACTTTAACTTTAAAACTATCTAAAAGTACTTTAATTAGCTAGTATAAAGAGACCTATAAGTAAAATATTTTAACCTAGTCTTTAAAGACACTATAAGTGTACAAAAGCTTTTAAGCTATTAGAAATAGCTATATATAATATTAGAAAGAATATTTAGGCTTCTTAGTATAAAGCTTATACTTAGCTCTTATAACTAGACTTAAAGATAAAGAAAGAGCTTAATACTTCTAGAGATAGAAGTTATATAAGTAAAAGTTAATAATCTTATAGATTACTTTAAAATAATAAAACTCTAAGTAATTACTCTTATACCTATAACTAACTTAAACGCTAAAGCCTAGGAACTAATCTAGCTACTAAAGGTATACTTAGTTATAGAAAGTTAAATTAATATAAGTAAGTATCTATAGACTCTTTAAGCTATAGTAAACCTATAGTTAGTAATATCTTTTATAATAAGGCTATAATTTTAAAAGAACCTTTTACTACTATTTTAGAATAGCGCAAGACCTTAGTATTAGAATAACGTAGTAAGTATAAGTTTAGACTTTTATAGTTATATTAAGTATAAAGACTTAAATTACTATATTAATAACTATAAAGAAAGAAAAGCCCTAATACTTAATAGATAGGTTTAGTTTAATCTAGAAACTAGAAGATACTAATAAGGTATAGAACTAACTTACTAAAGGTTTATTAAATAGATAAGAGTAAGAAGTAACTAGAATAATATAGTAATCTAGTATATCTAGTAGAGAATATAAGACCTAAAGTATAGAGAAATAGACTCTAAAATAATACTAAACTCTATAATATAATAGCTTGTATAGCTATAGATAATAATAATAATAAACTTTTATAGGAGTATAATAGATAATTTAGAAGAAGATATTATAGTAAGTATAGAAAAGTATAATAGATTCTAGATATAGTAACTAAAAATAGAATAAGGCCTAGTAAAGGAAAATATTACTATAGTAGAGTTTAGAACCTAAAAGCCTTTAGTACTTACTTCTACTATATAAAACAACTATAAAAGGGAGGCTAAATTCTTTTAATCTAAATATACCTAATTTAATAATATAGAGATAAAAATAGATCTAGAATAACTTTTTAATAAAGTAAATAAATAAAAGAGTAAAATAAAGAAGCTTAAGTAGATTAAAAGTTAAGAGATAAATACTAAAGAAATAATATAAAAATTTATAATAGCGCTAGTATTTCGACTTATATAAATACTCTTAACTAATATACTAAAGTTCTTTAAGAGGCTTATAAAGCCTACTTTTATAGTAAATAAGCTAGAAGAGTTTATAAATATAAGAGTAATAGTAAGTATAACTAAAGACCTAAAAGAAATACTTTAGAACCTTAAAAAACTACTAGTAGCTCTAGCCTAGAATAGCTCTTACTTATATATAATAAATACTAATATCTTTAACTAAGTAATAGTAAAAGCTATAAATAGAAAAATTATTAGATATAGAGCTTATAAACTCTTAGACTCTTTTATAAAAGTACTTACTATTATACTTATATACCTTACTAGTTTTATAGCTAATATAAATATAGTAAAAGAGTACCTAGAATATAACTAACTTAGTACAATTAAAAAACTTAAGAAAAAATAATTAAAGGTAATATTCTAGGTCTATAAAACTAGACTTCTAGCTCTACTTAACTTAAGAGTAGAACTTAATATAATTACTTTAAAATAGCTCTAGCTACTAGCTTAAGTATAACTTCTATACCTAAAGAAATAGCTAGAGTATAACTAGTTACTATAAATAAAGTAAAGGAGTCCTTTAAAGAAATTATATAAGGCGTACTAGTTATAATTAGTAGTATTAAAGTTTAGTCTAACTTTTTTATTATAAGAAGCTTCTCTTACTTAATAATCTTTAGAAACTAATATATAATAGATTATCAATACTCTTTTAAATAAAAGAATAATAGCTAAATACACTATAAAGTTTATAGTAGTATTAAATAGAATAAGAAGTATAAGATAAGTAAATATAATAATAATAGAAAACTAATAAAGAACCTTACTACTAAGAGTAGAGTTCTATAAACAAATACCTAGAAAATATAGAAATAAGGGAGAGATTCTTAAAAGACTATTAGTAGTACCTAGTATCTATACTAGTAATTATAAAACAATCTATAAGTAGATCTAATAATAATAAAATAAACTAGTATTTTCTTAGATAAATATACTTTAGAAATCCTAGAAGATCTTATTAAGATATAAAATTAAGTAAAAAGAAGAAAATAGATACTTAAAATCTAATTAGAAATAAAGCTATAATTTAAGTTAAATAATATATATAAGTTAAAAAGTAAAAAGATATAGCTAGTCTATAACTTTTTAGTATAACTTTATAAAGTAGAAGGTTAATTAGACTAGAAAGTAAGACTAGAGCTTAGATAGCTAATAAATAATAACTAAGGTTAGAGATAGTTCTAATAATATATTACTAATAAAACTACCTATTTTCTTATAAGTACTTAGGTTATAGAAGAATAGCTAGTAAAGATAAAGATTGCTAACTAGCTATAGCTAAAAGAAAAAGAAATACTAATTAAAGTTTTCTTATATTAAGAAACTACGTTAAGCTTTAACTTTATAGAGCTAGGCTATATCTACTCTAATATTATTCTACTAGTTTAAATTAATATAGTACTCTATAAAGCTTAAAAAGAAGATAGTTTCTTTATACTTTATAAACTAAGAGATATAGTTAATAAGATAATATAATAATAGTTAGACTAAGAAGTCTTTAAGTTAAGTAAAAGCCTATATAGTAACTTTTAGTTTCTAGTAAAGAAAAAGGATTAAGGATACTAATATATTAACAATACCTAGCGTACTAATAGTATAATTATTAGTAACGCTTACTTACTTCTAAACTTAAATAAATTCTTAGAAGAATTTATAGGTTACTACGTTATATCTCTAATAGACTTCTTCTCTAGATATAATTAAGTAGTACTCTATTAAGACTTTAGACTACTTATAGTATTTTATATACTAACTTATAAACTAGTATAGTAATATACTCTACTTATAAGTACTATAAACTCTATTACTAAGTTTATATAAGTAGTAACTAAAATCTTATAAGAATTAATTCTAACTAGCTATATATTATATATAGATAATATTATAGTAAAAGGCCTAAAAATAGACTATAACTTAGACTTACTAGAACCTAGGATCTAAAAGTTTATTAGTAAATATATTATTAATATAGATAAAGTTTTACGTAAATTTAAGATAGGTAGTACTACTATTTTAGGTTTTAAATTAGATTAGTACTATAACTCTTTAGGAATTACAGAGTATATAGTAAATAAAAAAGGCTAGTACCTAGCTAATAAAAAGGTCTAAAAGATAATTAAATAGGTAGCCTATAAATCTCTAAAAGAAGTCTAAATATTTATTAGCTTTTATATATATTATCGAATCTAGATTAAAAGTTTTACTAAGATAGTAGTACTACTATTTAAGCTACTAAAGAAGAATAAGAAATTTATATAAAATTAAGAAGCTTCTCTTACTATAGATAAATTAAAAGCCTAACTAACTAGTATACTAGTATTAGTCTCTATAGACTATAGTAAGCCTATTAAACTAATTATTATATTAGTTAATAAAAGTAAAAAAGGTTAAAGTGTAGTACTCTAGTAAAAAAACCTAAAGAGTTATTAGAACGTAGTATACTATAAATTAGGAAAATAGTTACTTTTAGAGTATAACTAGGGTTCTAAGAAATATAAATATAAAGCTCTACTACTAGTACTTAAGAATTCTACTTATAAATTTATAAAGTTTATTTTATAGTAGAAATAGATAGTTATACTCTTATAGATTAATATAACTAAAGTACTAGTAACTTTCTAAGAGCTTTTATTATAAGGTAGCTTACTATTTTAAATATATAAGAATATAATATAAAATATATAGCTAAAAAAAAGAACGTAGTAGCTAATAATTACTTAAGGTAATTAGAGCTACTAGGATAGTAGTTACTTAAAGAACTTAAAGAAGATATAAGAGAATTTATAGTCTACTATTTAGAGTCTATAACTTTTATTTTACTATAAATAAGCCTTTAGGACCTAGAATTTACGTACTTAAGAGCTTAAATAAACCGAAGTATACTAGATACTTTAGAGACGCTTTCTTTATATAATATAGTAAAATAGCTAGTAATACTATAAAGCTTTACTAGAATAAGTAAAATAGATATCTAAAAGCTCTATAGAAACGCGTAAAAGTAAAAAGTTATATAAAGATTTTAATAAGCTAATAGTTTTAAATACTACTTATTAAAAAGAGAAGTAAATAAAAAAGAAAAGTAGATAGAAAATCTTAAAGTACTATATAATAAAAGTAGGTACTAAAGTTAAGAAGAAATATAGTAAAAGATCTAAGCTTAATACTACTAGCGAAATATATTTAAAGATGTAGAAGCTTATATAAAGTCTTACTAAGAATATTAGTTTTATTTACGTTAGATAGTAGAAGAAAAACTATACTTAAATTAGAGACTAAAAGTATTATAAAAATAGATTATATTAGATATAGTCTATATACTTAATAGTAAAAGAAGTAATAAATTAATAATTATATATTAAGACTTTATAAGCTTATAATTAGAAGCTAAAGCTTTTAGAGCTATTACGTTAGAAGCTATTATAAAGTTCTTAAAATAAAATATATTTTTAAAATAGAGAATACTATTTAAAATAATAGTAGATAGAAGACTAGAAAATAAAAGACTAGTTACTAACTTTACTTACTTATATAGTATCTAAAAAGTTATTATAAGTACTTACTACTTTTAAAGCTAAAGAATAATTAAAAGAAGCTATAAAGAATTAGTAGCTACTCTCTAAAAGATTAAAAGTAATTAAGTAGATAATCTACTCTACGTACTATAAGTAGACTAGGTTATAGTAAAGTATAGTACTAAGGAGATACTAATATACTTAATATATAGCTAGGAGTAAGTCTTACCTATTAAGCTCTACGTCTCTATATAGTAAACCTTCTTATAGTTTAAAGTTTATAATACTACTATACTCTAAGTATTATAGGCTTAGTAATTTAATAAGTATAATAATAGACTCTAAGAAGCTATTAACTATATAATTAAGCTAAAAGATAAAAGAAAAAAATAGTTTAATACTAGTAAGACGTTATATATAAAAGATATACCTAAAGAAGTATTAGTACTTATCTAAGATTTATTTAGTAATTAGAATAAATCTAGATAATAGAAGCTCTAACTTTAATAGAAAGGTCCTTATTAACTTAACTAGTTATATACTTCTAGATAGTACTAGCTTACTAACTTAGATAGTATAAAGTTTAGAAGTTATATTCTAAGAGTAAGAGTAATAGAATTTTACTAGTAAAGCTAGTAAGAACTAGTAGATATCTTAGAAAACCTAGTACTAGAAACTAAAGATATTATAATTAGATAAAAAGAAGAGTAAGCTTTACTTAATACTAAAGAGTAACCTAAAAGAGTATTAGATAAACTAGTACTAGTAGAACTAGTATTTAGATAGTAAAGTAAGTTAGTATAAAAGTAATATAAATAGGATTTACTACTACTTATATAAACTTATTAACTATAATTAGTTTAAATCTTAGTATAAAAGCTTAAATTTAACTTAGCTAATTTTAAATTCTTAATATAAAGGAACCTAATATAGAGATTAATTTTACCTAAGAGGTAGCTAAAAATTTTAAATAGAGAAAAGAATAAGTAAGTATTATAAGTAAAAAAGAAGAACTAGTAAAAAGAAGAAAAGAACTTAGTTAATTTTCTTTAAAAATAAATAACTAAAGAGGCTTTAGTACTTAGATACTAAAAAAAAAACCTTTAGCGTTTTATAAAATACTTCTATAAAAACTCTATACTACTTATTATTACTAAGTACAATCTTTAAAACTAGAAGAAGAAGCTAAATTAGTAAAAAGACTTCTAAGACTAAACCTAGGTAGCTAAAGGTAAATACTACCTAGATAGTAAGTATAATAGTAATCTTAATTCTAAAGCTAAAAATCTTAAAGTAAAAAGCTAAGAAAATACTAGAGATGTAGAAGAAGTATAGAAATAAGAGACTAAGGGCCCCTAGATAGAGATATAAAAGAGACTAAACCTATTATATTAAATTAAGAGTAAACTAGAGTAAGAGTACTACTACTAGAAAGTAAGGCGTAAAGAAAAGAAGTTAAAAGAGTAGCTAAGTAGTAGATAAGAGTAGAAGTAGTATAAAATTTAATAAAGTACTTATAAGTATAACTTATATCTAACTCTAGGTTAGTAGAGTAAAAAAGGTATAAAGGCGTACTTTATAAAGCCTAAGAAGCTAGTAGTTAATAAAAAACAATTTAGAGTAGTATTATTAGAGAGAGATACTAAGGCTTTTAGAAAAGCTCTTTTTTAGATTAATTACGTATAACTTAATAGCACTAGTATTAGATTTAAAGGAGGTTATAGTAGTTTAATAAAAAGGCTTTTTTATAATAGCTATATAAGGGCCTTATTAGAGAGAGATACTAAGGCTTTTAGAAAAGCCCTTTTTTAGATTAATTACCTATAACTTAATAGTACTAGGTATAAACTAAGTAGATTAATTCTACTATCTATCTCTAGCCCTACGCTCTATCTATATATCTACGATGCAGCGGTCTCGGCTAGGTCTCTTAAGATAGTAGTAAGCTAGATCCTTAATACTTCTTCTATTAAGGTGCTAGTTTCTTTATTATATTAGTTGTACTAACGTAGTCTATCTCCTTATATATAAGATTCTTTGTTTAATTCCTTTATTTATAAAGGTTAAGGCTATAATCCTTTTAGCTATAGTAGAGTTAGCAGCTTAGCGATCGCACATGTAATCGCGCATCTAATCGCGCATCGAGTATCTAATCGTGTAACTTATCTAATAACTAGGTATAAACTAAGTAGATTAATTTCCTATCTATCTCTAGCCTTACGCTCTATCTATATATATATAATATAGTAGTCTTAGCTAGGTCTCTTAAGATAGCGGCAAGCTAGATCTTTAATACCTCTTCTATTAAGGTGCTAGTTCCTTTATTGTATTAGTTATACTAACGTAGTCTATCTCCTTATATATAAGATTCTTTATTTAATTCCTTTATTTATAAAGGTTAAGGCTATAATCCTTTTAGCTATAGTAGAGTTAGTAACTTAGTAATTGTATATATAATCGCGTATCTAATCGCGTATCTAGTATCTAATCGTGTAACTTATCTAACAAGACTAATAGGTAAACTAAATACTAGAATTAGATACTAGAATAGGATTTAAGAATCTTTACGTTAATAAACTAAGATAGCTAGGTTACTTTATTAAAGAATATAAAGTTCGCGTATAATAACTTAGTTTATAATACTATAAAAATAATACCCTATTATACTATACTAGGTAAATACCTAGTACTTATATACCTTCCTAAAGATAGTAGGTTCGAAGAAGAAGTACTAAATATAGTTAAATAAGTAAAGCGTATATATAATACTTAAATAATACTTATAGAATCTCTATAAAAAGTATAAGTATATTAAGTATAATACTATAATAGTAAATATAAGCTAAAAGTTTTAGAAAAAGAGAGTTAGTCTTACTAAGTATAAAGAACTTTAACCTTAATATATTCTGTAACTAAGCTTATTAAACTACTAATTTTATTACTCTTTCTTAGTACGATAAATACTACGTCTTTAGAAGTTAATAATAAACTTTACTTAATACTCCTTACTACTATAATACTACTATCTAATTTAGAAGTCTCTTCTTTATTTTCTTAGTACGTTCGCGTATTATACCTAGTCTTCTTATAGTTCCTATAGCACTATTAACTTAGCTAAGCCCTTTTATAGTTACTCTTACTATAAGTATTTTTACTCTTCTACGTAGCTATTAACGTATCTATAGCTACTTATATTAATATCTCTCTATACTCTCTAGTTTTACTATTCTAAATTTACTTTCTTTTATATAACTTTTACTTAGTTATTACTTCTAGTTACTTTTTAAGCTTCTTTATATAGGTATTTTAAAGAATACTTTTATATAGTATTAATTTAGCGCCCTTAATAAGCTAGTAAAGGAAGCTTTATATAATAGTAAGTAAGTAATAAAGAGAGCTACTTAAGAGCTTTAACTAAGACCTAAATTTATAAGTATTACTTAGAGTCTTTAACTACTATAGCGTTTCTAGTAGTAAGGGCTTTAGTAAGGTATAAATATATATATTAAAGTAATCTAGTACTTACTATAGGTTTAGAAGAATAAGTCCTAAAGCCTTAAAGGCCTTTTTATAGTTCTTCTTAGTATATATATTAAAAAACTTATCTCTAAAAGCTAGAAAGAAGCCTTTATTATTAATATAGAAAACGAGTTTCTATACTAAGCTTTATACGCGCTTAGAGTACTTATGCTTTAGTAGTAAGAAGTATACTATATTAAGTAGCTAGAAGATATATAATAAATAAGCTAGTATATAGAAAGTTAAGGTTTTATTTTTAAGGTAATAGTCTTTAAAATCTTAATTTAGGTAGCTCTTATAGCTATCTAAGATAAGTAGCTAGTATACTTCTACTTAATATAACTTTATATATATATTAAAGTATTTTAACTACTCTAGGCTAAGTATATTTATTATATAGCTATTCTCTAAGACTAAGAGCTTTTAGTCTACTAGTATACCTACTTTCTTATACGAGGTAGAGATATAGATACGTCTTTTATAGATAATAAATAGTAAGATTACGTACCTAGCTATATAGATACCCTAGATTACTATAGTCTACTTATAATTACTACTCTAAGTAAGTATAAGCTTTATATACTTCTTTAAGCCTATAATAACCTTTATTAACTTAATTATACTTATCTAGAAGCTAGTCTTATTAAAGTTATAGACGTCCTTATCTTATACTTTATATTTAGCTTTAGTCTTCTCTTTAAGCTTAAACTACGCGCTAATAACTTTAAGATCTTCTTAGAGTATTCTCTAGTAATCTTTTACTTAGTTAAATACTATTTTTAGCTTATCTAGACGCGCTATAAAGCGTATAAGCTAGTTCTTACCTATAAGTATTTTACTTTATATAATAAGTAGTTTATTAGCTATATTAGCTACTTTATAGAGCTAGGGCGTAAATCTTTATTAGTTAAGGTTAAGAATATATTAGATAATTAACTACTCTTTAGTTATAGTAAGTTTCTAGTAGTTTAGTTAAATTATAGGGCTATCTATTGTTAACTATAGGTAGCCTATCTTTAAAGTATTAGTAGATTAAGAGTTAATAATAAAAGCTCTTGTAGTAATCTATACTAACTATAAATATTAGAAGATATCTTACAATTATCTTGTATTAGCGTTCTATAGTTAAAGGATTAAATTACTAATACTATCCTAATAATACGCATTACTATAAATTATATACTAATAGCTTCTTAGCGACTTTATTACTTTATATTTACTAAAATTACGAATTTACAAATTCTAGCTTTGTAAATTTATATTTACTAAGATCGCGAATTTATAAATTTATTACGTGTCCTAGTTATAGTTAGTTTTCTAATAAAGTTTATTATCCTATAGGTTGTTACCCTACTTATCCTATACTTTGTTAGTAACTAAGCTTAGACTAATTAGTTCTATCTCTATTTCTCTTGTTACTACTATAACAAGTTATATAGTAAGCTAAAAGGTAATTCCTTTAAGTTAGTTAGTAATATATAGTTAATTAACGTTAAATACTTTAGTAGCGCGTTGTTAGCTTTAAAATTAGCTAGATACTTAGGCTTAGAGAGTAAGCTTAAGCTTACCTTCTTACTTAAAAATATTTTCTTTAGGTTATTAAGGTATAGTAGTATAGAAGTAGTATTTATAGTACTAAGAAAAAGTAATAAGCTTAGTAGTAGAATACGTTACCTATTAACTATATAAAAAACTATTAGATAAGTTTATTAGCTTCTTTTATATATAAGATATAGTAAGAATATAAGTATATTACTTACTCTTACTACCTTATTTCTATATTTATAATATATTCTATATTTTTCTCTTTAAAAGAGTAAAACCTTAATTAGGCGTAGAAGATAATACCTTACTACCTAAAGTAATAGAAGAAAGAAAAAAAGTATAAGAAGTAGAAAGAATCTTTAAGAAATATAAAAAGAAAAAATAACTAGTATATTTTCTAAGATAGAAAAGATATAAATAATCCTAATATATATAAACTCTTACTATAGATTTTAAAAATATAGATAACTTACTTAAGAATTTTAACTTAGCTTAAAGTACTTTATAATTAAGATAAATATAAAAAGTAAAATCTATAACTATAGAAAATACTTATAGAGTAATCTCTATAATATAGTTTAATAGCTCTATAGCTAAGTATCTATATATATATAAAATAACTAATTATATTATAAAAACTATCTCTTATCTACTTACTAAGTAAGCTTTAAGTACTTACTACTTACGCTCTATCTAATCCCTTATAGTATAATAACTTAAGTATTACTTATATTTTTTCTATCTCTTCTTCTCTCTCTAGTCTTATTATTATTATTATCTTTATCTAAATCCTCTACTATCTCTTTAGAAAGTTAACTATACTTAGCCTAAAAAGTAATTTATATATACTATAGCTTAGTTAACCTATAATATCCTTTAGAGCTAAGACTAAGTTCTTCTACTTAGAGAGAATAAGCTCTAAAAACTATAGCGTAGTAGTAAGAGTTTAAGTAGTAACTTTTAAAAGAGCCTTACTATAAGTAGTAATATAATAGTAATTAGATAGCTTTAAGTTAAACGTACGCTAAGTATATATAAGCTTAATACTAGTATAGTATACCTTAGTATTAGATTTAGAGGTAGTAGTATAAAACTTATAGAAATAATAAACGTACCTATTAAGTACTTAAAGTACTTATTAATATTAGCTAAAGCGTATATAGAAAATATATCTCTAAAAAATACTTACTAGAGTATAGCTACTATAATTATTATTAGAGTAATACTTATAGTAATACTTTTCTAGTTAATAACACTTTATACGTAGTATAAGTATATTATATATAAATTATTATAATTAACGCGCTTAGTACCTAAGTTCTACTTATAAGCTATAGTATAATAAATATTACTTTGCTTAATAAATATAGAGTAAAGGTAGTAAACTATAATAGTAATTACTAAGTATATATTAAAAGTACGCTTAGTATATATTATATTTATAAAGACGTAATATACAGTAGGGTGACACGAAAAAAAAGCCCAAAAAAAGTTATAGTTTTCAACTAGTAATAACTCTACGAATAAAATCGCTAAAAATATAAGCGAACATAAATCCTAAAGAAAATATTAGGGTCTATATTTTAGTCTACTACGATTTTTGATTACTAAGCGGATGCGAGCTAGGATTTGAACTGTTTCGAGGACTTTTTTTTAAGCTAACTTCAAAGCTTAATAACTTTTTATTTTTAATATCTTTTTCTATTATTTTTTAGTCTAAGTTAGATACATATAGTTGAATTAATATAGTAGAGTTATACTTAATTCTAATTATTTAAAGAGTAGATATTAAGTAAAAGATATAAAATTAAACTTTTAGCAAAAACTTATATTTATAAGCTATAACCTATTAGTATTAATACTTAGTAGAATAATATTTAGCTAGTATATAGTTATACTAACGTTTTTTTCCTTATTATATAGATTTTCCTATAGATTCTTATAATATAAGCGCTTTTTTTTCTTTTTTTACTATATTAAAGGATTTTAGTACTATATAAGTAGTTTATATAGGCAAATTTCTTTTATATCTTTTAATTAGTTTGTTTTTATATAAATTCTATACGTTTTTAATAGGATTTAGACCTAGACTATAGGCTAGATATAGAAAGAGTTTTATACT
>JALNQF010000394.1:0-35613 GCA_028456385.1 Ophiosphaerella korrae | reverse complement strand
TTCTTCCTATCTAAATAGCTCCTTATACTTAGATATTTATTTCCTTACGTAATATAATAGTTAGTAAGTTAGCTATTATAATATAATAATAAGGAAAATATAGTAGAAAATAAATAGAATATTTTAGCCTATTAGAATATTTCTTAAACTTATTTCTATTTAATATAAAGACTATTTCTTTCTTAACTCTTTTTTTACCCTATTTTTAGTAATATTTCGTCCTATCTCCTTTCTATATCTTAAAATATATATTTTTTAGTATTAATCTAATTATTTTTTTACCTTTTTAGCTAGTCTTTATAATAGTAAACTCTTTTTTAGTATTTTATTTATTAATTAGGAGCTTTTTGTTAGTAACGTTAATAGTATAGCTTTTTTCCTTAATAAACAATTAGAAGCTCCTAATAGAGATATTAATATTATTTTCAAATAATAATCTTATATTAGTCTTCCTAGGATTCCTAATTAAATCTCTATTTAGTTATTTTATTTCTCTTAATTTTAACCTAGTAAAATACCTTTCTTTTACTTTGCTAATAGAGAGTAAATAACTATTTTTTTTTACTAATTTGCTTTATAGTATTATTAATAGACATATACTATCTATTAAAGATAGTAGTAATAGTTAATAGAAGTATATTAGAAGATTAAAGTAAGTTAACTTTAGGTTTAAATTTTAAGAAGTTTATCGTTAGTTATTAAGGATTTAGAAAAGATATAGAAAAAATACGATTAGAAGTTATTTTATCCTTAATAGACTAATAAATTAGTAGTCTATTTAGTAAGTTTATCTTTTATAATAAAGTTATTACTTTTTTCTATTTAAATTAACTAAATAAGTAGATAATAAATATACTATAAAAATTAGGTAATATAATCTCTACTAGCTTACTAAACACTAGATAAAATAAAAATTGAATTTTATACGCTAATAAAAAAGTTCTATTAGGTTGAATTTTACGAAAAAAAAGTCCTCTAAACAGTTCAAATCCTAGCTTGTATTTGCTTAGTAATTAAAATTTGTAGTATACTAAAATAAAGTCCTAGATATTTTCTTTAAGATTTATATTTGCTTATATTTTTAGCTATTTTATTCGGAGAGTTATTACTAGTTAAAAACTATAACTTTTTTTTAGGCTTTTTTTTCGTGTTACCCTACTATAGTATTTAGCTTAAGTTATAGCTTTATCTTTAATAAGCTTTTAAGTATCTATTTTCTTTTTTTTACTTATTTTTATATTTCTATAAAGTCTTCTAGGATTTTTAAGATACTTTTATCTAGAGAAATACTAGCTTATTTTATTATTATTAGATCTACTTATAGATTATTCTATAATTCTTAGTATAGATCCTAGGTACTACTAATAGTTTTTTAGGTATTTCTTTTTTATTTCTCTATTTTCTTAGTATATATTTATAGAACTCTACTCCTAGTAGTAGAGTTTTTTATTAGTTTTTCTATTATTACTATATTTATCTATCTTATACTTTTTATTCTATTAAATATTATAATAAACTTTATAGAAGTATTTTAATTCTTTAACTAAACCTTATAGTATATTTAGCTATTATCTTCTTATTTAAAAGAGTATTAATAATCTATTATAAATAAGTTTTTAAAGATTATTAAGTAAGAAAAACTTCTTATAATAAAGAAGTTAGACTAAACTTTAATACTTTTAATTATAACTAGTATACTTTATATAATCTTTTTAAAGGACTCTTTTACTCTATTTATAGTAACTAGCTATACTCTAGCTATTTTCTTAGGTATAGAAGTTATACTTAAGCTAGTAGCTAGAGCTATTTTAAAGTAGATTATATTAAGTTCTACTCTTAAGTTAAGTAAGGCTAGTAGTTTAGTCTTATAGACTTAGATTATTACTTTTAAGTATTCTTTTCTAAGTCTTTTAATCCTACTAAGTTAGTTATAGTTTAGGTACTCTTTTACTATATTTATATTAGCTATAAGACTAGTAAAAGATATAAGTATAATAAGAAGTACTTTAGTAGAGCCTAAGCGTTTATAAGCTCTATATCTAATAATTTTTCTATTTATAGCTTTTAATATTACTTAGTTAAAAATATTAGTATTTATTACGTATAAGTAAGGGCTATTCTAGGATAGCGCTACTAGTAGTCCTTTAAAGCTCTAAAGTATCTCTCCTAAGTCTTTAGTTATACTTACTATTACTCTTATATTTATAAATTCCTCTAACTTATTTACTATAAAAGTTAGCTTTATAAGCTTTTTAAAAAGGTCTTATATATTAGCTAAAAGTATTTATATAAGTAGAAATACTAGTACTTCTATAACTTTTTATATTACTTCTTTAGTATTTAATTCTAGAGTATTAATCTACTTAAGCTTCTTTATATAGTTCTTTTATTTATCTATTTTTTTAAGAAGTTATTCTAGATCTATTTCTATTTCTATATTATTAAATTAAGTCTACTTAGATTTAAAGAATTTAGTCTCTTTTTTATAATTATTTTATATAGCTAAAATAGGTACTAAAAGCTTTTAGGTTTTAAACTCTACTATAGTAATATATATAGTTTTAGTAATATCTTTTTTTACTAGATCTTCTTTTATTTTTAGTTACTATATCTAGAATCTATTATATTCTTTTATACTTACTATTATAGGCGTAATAAGAGAAACTAAGATAGAACTAATTAGTCTTAACTTAGGTACTAATAAAGTATAAAACAAGTAAAGTAATAACTTTAATTAAAAAACTATCTATAACTAGGATACTTAGTAGTAATCTATAATAATATATAAATAGATTAAAGTAATCTATAGTTATATATAAATAGATTAGTAGTAATCTATAATATTATATAAATAGATTAATATAAATATATAGTTAATAGAATATATATCTTTAAAATAGTATTAGTAATCTAATCTCTAACCTAGAATACTAATACTTAATATTATATATATAAATTAACTATTATTTATAGTTATTACTAATTACTATATAAGCTTTTATTATTACTTCTTAATCTACTAACTATAATAAGGTCTTTAAGAAGTTAACTAAAGAAGACCTCTTATACCTTACTAATTTAGTTATTAAAGAGGAGTAAAGCGTAAGTAGTATATAGTCTAGCTAATATAATAGTAGAAAGTTTAACTAGAAAAGAGGTTAAAGTACTTATAAGTAGTTATAAGTTAGATAATATAAAATAAAAAGATATTAAAAACTACCTAAATAACTTAATCTCTAAAAAGGAAGATATAAAAATAGTAATTAATACCCTAGAAATATAAAATAAAAAACTCTAGGAATATATAAAATAAAATAAAGATTAGATATAATAAGGTATTACTAGAGTTAACTTCTTAGTACCTAAAAGTATTAGTAGATTAAGAGGTAATAATAAAAGCTCGTGTTATAATCTATAATAAGCTTATAAATAATAGAAGATATTTTGTAACTATCTTAGTATTATTACTTATAGTTAATAATTAAATTACTAATACTATCCTAATAATATATATTATTACTAACTATATACTTATTGTAATCTATTAATCTATAGTTACTAAGAATAATAGATTATAGATTATCTTAATCTATAATCTACTAATACTAAGAGTCTATAGATTATAGATTACTCTAGGTATTCTAGTTATATATAGTCTCTTAATTAAGTTTATATCCTTTAGAGTTATATAAGTCTAAGTCTATTATTATAGAGCTAATTAGTTCTATCTATAGCTCTCTTATTACTATTATAATACTATTTCTTCTTCTAAGTAGTCTTTTATTTATCTATCTTAGAGCTAGAGTTATTAATCTACTTTCTTTATTAATCTATAGTTTTTTATTACTCTCTATAGTTATTTTATCTATATATTATTACTACCTTCTTACTAATTACGTATTACGTAATAGTATTAAGATATTTCTTTATTTCTATTATACTTCTCTTAAGTTAAATCCTAAGTCTTTTCTTTATATTATTTCTATAAATAATAGTAGGGCTTATAAAGTATATATTTATATAAATATATATAGTTCTTATAACGTGTTTAGTATTTCTCTTTCTAAGTATACGTTTATTATACTTATTCTTATATCTAGGCTTAATAATAATAGAGAGAGCTATTAACTAAACTTAAGAGAAATTACTATCTTAAATTATAGAGGCTAAAGCTAAGTATAAGTAAATCTAAGAGCTTACGTAAAGTAAGCTAGTAAAGAATTAAACTTATCTCTTTTATCTTTATAAGATAATAGCCTTAAATAATAAGAAATTAGTTAAGTAGTTAGTAGCTCTAGAAGCTAAGCTAGACTTAGATAAAGTATTTAATATTATTATAGTAGGTCTTATATTAAGTATTTCTATTACCTCTCTATCTAATAGTAGTAATATTAGTTCTTTTAGTTTACTACTAGGCGTTCTAGAAAGTTTTAACTTTAGAAGTCTTCTAGTTTCTTAAAGTAGTTAAGGTTATTTTCTAGTTCTTATATATTTTCTTATAGTTACTCTTTCTTGTCTATACCTATTTATTTTACTAGGTAGTAGTTCCTTCTATTATAGAACTAGTATACTAGGATTTTCTTAACTTTTTATTCTTCTTATTCTCTATATATATCTACTTTGTATACTAGTAGTTCTACTTCTTATAGTACTATCTTAAGTAGTACTATATAGAAGGTTAGGTATATCTTTATTTTACTTAGTAGTTTTAGCTTAAATATAACTAGTGTAACTTTTTTCTTAATTTTATATAGTTTTATCTTAATATAGTCTAGTTTTAAACTTAGCTTCTTACTCTTAATATTTTTTTACACTAACTATACTTTTTCTTCCTCTTTAAATTAGGGTCTTTTTTATATTTCTTGTTATAGTACTTAGCTATTTAATTATATAAGAATTTTATATCCTATCTTAATTAGTTATATATATCTCTAAGTTTATTAGTAAAGTTTCTTTTTCTTAGAGACTAAGATATCTCTAATCTTAGTATTCTATATATACTAGAGTTAAATCTATAGTTTATATAGAAAAGTAATACTTTTATTACTATATTCTTTGTACTATTATATACTAACTATGCTATAAGTAGTAGCTATACCTAATTATTCTAGTTATAGTTAAAGTAGTATCTTAAGTATTATTCTACTATTTAGTTTATTTATTCTAATTATCTATCTATTTATAGGTAGTACGCTGTAGATATTATATATTTAATTCCTAATTGCGCTATTATTATTCTCTATAGTTTTAATATAAATCTTATATCTTTATCTATAATAATCTTATCTAGTAGTCTATATTAACTAATTATAGTTCCTAGAACCTAGTATATAGTAACTTCTATCTTACTTTTCTCTTTATATAGTCTAAAGTATATATACTTTATAAGCTTATCTACTATTATAAGTACTCTATTATACTCTACTCCTAATACAAAGTTTTTAGACTTAGGTAGTTTTGTAATAAAGTCTATTATAATAACTCTTTATAGTTATTTTAGTATTTCTACTAGTTATAATATCTTATATAGTATATATCTACTATACTTATTTCTTTAGTATTCTATATAGTCTTGTAGTACTTCTATTACTAGTTATCTTACTTTTAAGATATAGTAATCTTATAGTAGTCTATCTAATATTTTCTTAATACTTTAATAACTATATACTAGTAATTTATAGAATTATTATATAAATTCTCTTTAGATCTTCTTTAGAATATATATTCTTCTATAAGCTTATACGAGTCCTTCTTAGATTTCTAGTTTTTCTATTTTTTTAGATACTTCTTACGTTATTTTCTAAATCTATTTATCTAGCTTACTACTTTTTCTTTTAAGTATTATAGCTATTTTAGGTATATTTAGGACTAAGTATTCTTCTTTGTTCTTAACTAGAACTATACTAGTAGCGTTTATTTCTTCTTATAAATCTAGTCTTTTACTAAGAGTATTTACTAATTAATTGTCTTTACCCTTTATATATATAATTTCTATATTAAATATTAATAAGAATTCCTACTATCTTATATAGTATTATAATAGTTCTTTATTTTTTATAAATCTTATAAGATTCTTATAGTCTATATAGACTTTAATCTAATACTTTACTCTTTATAAGTATACTCTCTATTACTTAAATACTTTATAGATTACTTGTATTTCTTTATTATAAATTAAGTAGTTAAGTTCTACTAGCTTTATCTTCTTAGAGAAGTATTTAACTAAGTATTCCTTTTTAGTCTTTAGGTCTTCTTATATTAGTACTATTCTATAAACTAAGTTAGATACGTCTATTTTTACTATTACTAGTAAGTCTAGGTTATATATTCTAATAACTAGGTTTTCTATAAACTTTCTCTTAATCTTATTAAATACTTCTTTATATTCCTTTATCTATTTAAATAGTATATCTTTCTTTATAAGTCTTATAATTAGTTTTATATCTTTAAACTATTTTACTATTAATTTTCTATAAAAATTTACTAGTCTATAGAATTATTATACCTCTTTTAGGTTTTTTAGTGTTAGCTATTTATTAATTAACTTAATCTTTTCTAGGTTAATCTTAATTTTTCCTAGTTCTATAATAAATCTAAGGAAATCTATTTCCTTTATATAGAACTTGCATTTTCTTATCTTAAGAAATAGTTTATTTTCTACTAGTTTCTCTAATACTTTATATACGTATTATACGTATTCTTCTTCTATTTCTAAGAATATAAAAATATCGTCTAAGTATATAAATATAAATATATCTAAGTACTCTCTTAGTACTATATTAATTCTTTCTTAAAAGGCTACTAGTGCGTTTATTAAACTAAAAGGTATAACTACGTATTTATATAGTCTATACTATATTCTAAATACTATTTTCTATTTATTACCTTTCTTAATTCTAATCTAATAGTAGGCGTTTTAGATATCTAGTTTTATAAAGATTTTTACTTTACGTAGCTTATTATTATAAGGTATTACTAGCTTACTAGGGTTAACTACTTAATAGTTAAGAGTGTTAGTAAATTATAAGTTAGTAATAAGAGTTCGTGTTATAATCTATAATAGGCTATAAATAATAGAGGATGTTTTGTAACTATCTCTATATTATTACTTGTAGTTAATAATTAAATTACTAATACTATCCTAATAATATATATTATTACTAACTATATACTTATTATAATCTATTAATCTATAGTTACTAAAACTAATAGATTATAGATTACTCTAATCTATAATCTATCTATACTAAGAGTCTATAGATTATAGATTACTTTAGGTATCCTAATTATATATAGCTTCTTAATTAAGTTTATATTCTTTAGAGTTATATAAGTCTAAGTCTATTATTATAAGACTAATTAGTTCTATCTATAGTTCTCTTATTACTATTATAATACTATCTTTTCTTTTAAGTAGTCTTTTATTTATCTATCTTAGAGCTAAAGTTATTAATCTACTTTCTTTATTAATCTATAGTTCTTTATCGCTCTCTATAGTTATTTTATCTATATATTATTACTATCTTCTTACTAATTACGTATTACGTAATAGTATTAAGATATTTCTTTATTCTTATTATACTTCTCTAAAGTTAAATCCTAAGTCTCTTCTTTATATTATTTCTATAAATAATAATAAAGCTTATAAAGTATATATTTATATAAATATATATAGTTCTTATAATATATCTAGTATTTCTCTTTCTAAGTATATATTTATTATACTTATTCTTGCGTTTAGGCTTAATAATAATAGGGAGAGCTATTAACTAGACTTAAGAGAAATTACTATCTTAAATTATAGAGGCTAAAGCTAAGTGTAAGTAGATCTAAGAGCTTATATAAAGTAAGCTAGTAGAGAATTAAGCTTATCTCTCTTATCTTTATAAGATAAAGGCGCTAAATAATAAGAAATTAGCTAAGTAGTTAGTAGCTCTAGAAGCTAAGCTAGACTTAGATAAAGTATTTAGTATTATTATAGTAGGTCTTATATTAAGGGTTCTTATTACCTCTCTATCTAATAGTAGTAATATTAGTTCTCTTAGTTTACTTCTAGGTATTCTAGAGAGTTTTAACTTTAAAAGTCCTCTAGTTTCTTAGAGTAGTTAAGGTTTTCTTTTAGTTCTTATATTTCTTCCTATAGTTACCTTTTCTTATCTATACTTATCTATTTTACTAAGTAGTAGTTCCTACTATTATAGAACTAGTATACAAAGATTTTCTTAACTTCTTATTTTTTTTATTCTCTATACGTATTTACTTTATATACTAGTAGTTCTACGTTTTATAGTACTATCTTAAGTAGTACTATATAGAATATTAGGTATATCTTTATTTTATTTAGTAGCTTTAGTTTAAATATAACTAGTATAACTTTTTTTCTACTTTATATAGTCTTATCTTAATATAATCTAGTTTTAAACTAAGTTGTTTACTTTTAATATTTTTTTATACTAACTATACTTTTTCTTTCTCTTTAAATTAGGGTCCCTCTTTATATTTTTTATTATAGTACTTAGCTATTTAATTATATAGGAATTCTACGTCCTATCTTAATTAATTATATATATCTTTAAGTCTATTAGTAAAGTTTTCTCCTCTTAAAGACTAAGATATTTCTAATCTTAGTATTCTATATATATTAGGGTTAAATCTATAGTTTATAAAGAAAGGTAATACTCTTATTACTACGTTCTTTACGCTGTTATATACTAGCTATACTATAGGTAGTAGCTATACCTAATTATTATAGTTATAGTTAAAGTAGTATCTTAAGTACTATTCTACTATTTAATTTATTTATTCTAATTATCTATCTATCTATAAATAATATACTATAGATATTATATATTTAATTCTTAATTACACTATTATTATTCTCTATAGTTTTAATATAAATTATATGTCTCTATCTATAATAATTTTATTTAGTAGTTTATATTAACTAATTATAGTTCCTAGAATCTAGTATATAGTAACCTCTATTCTATATTTTTCTTTATATAGTCTAAAGTATAAGTACTTTATAAGTTTATCTACTATTATTAAAATTCTATTATATTTAACTCTTAATATTAAGTCTTTAGACTTAAGTAACTTTATAATAAAGTTTATTATAATAACTTCTTATAGTTATTCTAGTACTTCTACTAGTTATAGTATCCTATATAGTATATATCTACTATACTTATTCCTTTAGTATTCTATATAGTCTCTTAGTATTTCTATTACTAGTTATCTTACTTTTAAGATATAGTAATCCTATAGTAGTCTATTTAATATTTTTTTAATACCTTAGTAACTATATACTAGTAATTTATAGAATTACTATATAAATTCTCTCTAGATCTTTTTTAGAATATATATTCTTCTATAAGCTTATATAAGTCCTTCTTAGATTTCTAGTTTTTTTATTTCTTTAGATATTTTTTATATTACTTTTTAAATCTATTTATCTAGCTTACTACTTTTTCTTTTAAGTATTATAGCTATTTTAGGTATATTTAGGACTAAATATTCTTCTTTATTCTTAACTAAAACTATACTAGTTACGCTTACTTCTTTTTATAAGTCTAGTCTTCTACTTAGAGTATCTATAAATTAGTTATTTTTTCTTTTTATATATATAATTTCTAAGTTAAATATTAATAGAAATTCCTACTATCTTATATAGTATTATAATAGTTCTTTATTTATTATAAATCTTATAAGATTCTTGTAGTCTATATAGACTTTTATCTAGTACTTTACTCTCTATAGGTATACTCTCTATTATTTAAATACTTTATAGATTACTAGTATTTTTTTATTATAGATTAGGTAGTTAAGCTCTACTAGCTTTATTTTCTTAGAGAAGTATTTAACTAAGTATTCCTTTTTAGTTTCTAGGTCTTTCTGTATTAGTACTATTCTATAGACTAAGTTAGATATATCTATTTTTACTATTACTAGTTAGTCTAGGTTATATATTCTAATAACTAAGTTCTTTATAAACTTTCTCTTAATTTTATTAAATACTTTATTATATTCTTTTATCTATTTAAATAGTAGGTTTTTCTTTATAAGTTTTGTAATTAGCTTTATATCTTTAGACTATCTTACTATTAACTTCTTATAAAAGTTTACTAGTCTATAGAATTATTATACCTCTTTTAGGTTCTTTAGTATTAGCTATTTATTAATTAACTTAATCTTTCTTAAGTTAATCTTAATCTTTCCTAGTTCTATAATAAATCTAAGGAAATCTATTTCTTTTGTATAGAATTTGTATTTTCTTATTTTAAGAAATAATTTACTTTCTACTAGCTTTTCTAGTACTTTATATATATACTATATATACTTTTCTTTTATTTCTAAGAATATAAGAATATTATCTAAGTATATAAACGTAAATACGTCTAAGTATTCTCTTAGTACTATATTAATTCTCTCTTAGAAAGCTACTAGTATATTTATTAAGCTAAAAGGTATAACTACCTACTTATATAGTCTATACTATATTCTAAACGCTATTTTCTATTTATTACTTTTCTTAATTCTAATTTAGTAGTAGGCGTTTTAGATATCTAACTTTATAAAGATTATTACTCTTTTTAATTTATCTTATATTATATCTATCTATAGTAGTAAGTATTAGTTCTTACTTATAACTATATTAGTTTTTCTAAAGTCTACGTAAAGTCTCTTTTTACTTATTCTCTTTTTATTTATAAATATAAGTCTATATACTACTAAGGATTTAGATTCTTTTATCTATCTCTTTTTTATTACGTTTTAGATAAATACTTATTAAATTTTTAACTCTTCCTCTATTTTCTTATAGACTAAGCTCTATCCTACGTTTTTTCTTTTTTCTATTTCTATTACTAAGTCCTATAGCTAATATTCTAGAAGATAGTCTTTAAGTTCTATAAGTTATTTTTCCTATTACTTATATTCTTCTAGGAATTCCCCTTTATATATACTTATATTAGCTTTTAATATATCTTTCTTTAAGTAACTAATTTTCTCTATTCTCTAATTAATATGTAGATTAGTTATCTATAACTAGGGTATCTCTAGTATTATATTTTATTTATTATTAATTGTTATTATATCTATAATTATATTCTTAATTATTATTCCTTCTAAGTTAAGCGTAGAGAGAACTATTTTAAACCTAATAGGTTCTTAGAATAGTTTTCCTTTAATTATACTTAATTATTAAGGGTACCTTTTTATTATATAATATATTCTTTATATTTCTATAAACTTCTTTAATATAAAGTTCTTTATAGCTCTACTATTAATTATTAATTATACTTTCTTTCTTTAATAGGTACCTATTTTTATAATATATAAGCCTCTTATACCTTCTAGCTATTCTTACTTAGGTAATTTTATAAATTATCTATTTTTCTAAGGCTATAGCTTTACTTTAAGTTTATACTTTTTATATTTTAGATATTTATTATATATATATTTATACTATAGTCTTCTTTAAACGTATTTCTTAGATAGTTTTAGGCTAGGTCTTACTACTAAATATCTATCTTCTAAGATTATTTCCTATCCTTAGATATCTTTTACTAGAATTACTCTTATATAATTATAGCCTCTTCTTCTTATAAGCTATATACTATTATTTACTTTAGGATTTCTATATATAATATAATTCTTATCTAGGTATAATATTAATAATACTTTAAAATATACTAGATATTTTAGATCTATTATTTTATTGTCTCTTTCCTAATACTTATCCTTTCTAGGTTTATCTATTATTAGAATATAGTATACTACTAGTACTCTTAGTATATAGGCTTTGTTAATCTATTACGTTTTTCTTATAAGGTATTACTATTCTTCTTTTATAGGTATTCTTCTTACTATAACTATATATTACTTTATCTATTTCTAGAATAGTATAAACTTTATTTCTCTAGAATTACGTTCTTTCTAGTCTTTATATACTTCTTCTATACTTATAACTATTAAGTATATTTAAATAAACTTCTATTCTTTATTTTATTCTTCTATATCTATTATTATATAGCTATTATAGCTATATATATCTAGTAAAGCGTACTCTATACTTCTTATACTAACTTATTTTTTACTTTCTTATAGTCTTTTAGAAGAAGCTATTATAGTTTCTTTATCTAGTGCTAGTTCTTTAGCTTAGATTAATAGTATCTAGAGCTTTTCTCCTTCTAAGTCTTCTATTAGTAAGTCTATTATATATACTATCTCTTCTAGCTATACTTTTATTCTTTCTTTTATTACTACTACTCTATTTCTCTATTATAGAAAGTATCTTACTCTTTCTTTACTAAAATAGTATATATAGTATTTATCTTTATAATAAAAGGTCTAATAGAGTATTATATATTATAGTTCTTTACTCCTAGCTACTTTTTCTTAAAGTTTAGCTTATACTTATAGTACTTCTTTCTTTTTCTTAGTTATTTTTAACTAAGCTTCTTTATCTTTCTTATAGTCTTTACTTCTATAGTTCTTTATAAAGTATCCTAGTTTTCTATATTTATAATATGCTATATCTTTTTTCTTCTATAAATAGTAGTCTTTTACGTAGTAGCCTTTCTTACTATAGTTAAAGTATATAAAGTCTTTATTCTTTTTTTTCTTCTTATCTTTATTTATATTAAGGATTATTAGGTCTCTAATATCTTAGTTTCTAAGTTAGCTACTATACTTATTCTTTTTCTATTCTTAGAGATTGTTATTAATTTATATTACTTATTACTTTAGGGCTTCTAGTATTCTAGGTTTCTCTATATAGATTATTTTATATTAGATTTTCTTATTTAATCTTTATTTAAATTATAATATTAATATAGATTTATTTTACTTTATATTTTGTAATAGTTATTTAAACTATAATATATACTTAGGTATACTTTTCTATTATATAAGTCTTTTAAGTTTTTCTTTAGCTTATTAGGTAATATCTATATCTCTAAATACTACTCTTATTTACCTAGTAAAGTATTTATAACTTCTAAAAATAGCTTTAGTTTTATCTTTCTAGTATATAGGGGCGTATATTATATAGTCTATCTAGTAAGGTTTAAACTATCTTATTATATCCTTCTTAAGGTATATTCTAATATATATTACCTTTTTTTCTTCTATATTAAAGTATAGTACTTATATATCTATCTAGAGTTATACTAATACTATAAAAAGTCTTAGTTTTTCTTAGGTTCTATTAAACTTCCTAAGAATAGGTATCTTAGGTAGCTTCTTCGTTGTACTTATTTCTAGTTGTTAGGTAATTAGTTCTATTTAATTCTAACCTTTAATAATAGCTTTAATTTATATTTTATTCTACTTTATATAGTCTTATAGTTCCTTATTCTATATTTCTAAAGCTTTAATTACTATCTTTATATCTTCTTTATTATTAATTAATTTATTAATATAATCCTTAATTATTTCCTATATAGTACTATCTAATTCGTAGCTACTCTTAGGGGTTTTACTTATTATTTATTTTATTAAACTCTCTACTATTATATTAGCTAGACTATACACTACTTACACTTTACTTCTTATAATAACTAAATTAGCAAGGTATTATAGGGTGTTACTAGCTTACTAGAGTTAACTACCTAATAGTTAAAGGTGTTAGTAGATTATAAGTTAGTAACAAGAGTTTATATTATAATCTATAATAGGCTATAAATAATAGAGGATATTTTATAACTATCTCTATATTATCGCTTATAGTTAATAATTAAATTACTAATACTATCCTAATAATACGTATTACTACTAACTATATACTTGTTATAATCTATTAATCTATAGTTACTAAGACTAATAGATTATAGATTACTCTAATCTATAATCTATTTATACTAAAAGTCTATAGATTATAAATTACTTTAGGTATCTTAATTATATATAGCTTTCTAATTAAGTTTATATTCTTTAGAGTTATATAAGTCTAAGTCTATTATTATAAGACTAATTAGTTCTATCTATAGTTCTCTTGTTATTATTATAATACTTATCTTATATTATATCTATATATAGTAAAAGGTATTAGTTCTTACTTATAACTATATTAGTTTTTCTAAAGTTTATATAAAGTCTTTTTTTACTTATCTCTTTTTTATCTACAAAAATAAGTCTATATACTACTAAGGATTTAGATTCTTATATCTATCTCTTTTTTATTATATTCTAAATAAATACTTATTTAATCTTTAATTTTTCTTCTATTTTCTAGTAGACTAGGCTCTATCTTATATTTTTTCCTTCTTTTACTTCTATTACTAAGTCCTATAGTTAGTATTCTAGAAAGTAATCTTTAGGCTCTATAAGCTATTTTTCCTATTTCTTATATTCTTCTAGGAATTCTCCTTTATAGGTGTTTATATTAGCTTTTAATATATCTTTTTTAGAGTAGCTAATTCTCTCTATTTTCTAATTAATATATAGGTTAGTTATCTATAACTATAGTATACCTAGTATTATATCTTATTTATTATTAATTATTATTATATCTATAATTATATTTTTAATTATTATCCCTTTTAGTTTAAGTATAAAGAGAACTATCTTAAACCTAATAGGTTCTTAAAATAGTTTTCCTTTAATTATACTTAATTATTAAGAGTACTTCCTTATTATATAATATATTCCTTGTATTTCTATAAACTTCTTTAATATAAAGTTCTTTATAGCTCTACTATTAATTATTATTTATATATTCTTCTCTTAGTATATACCTATTTTTATAATATATAGGCCTCTTATACTTTCTAGCTATTTTTACTTAAGTAATTTTGTAAATTATCTATCTTTCTAGAGCTATAGCCTTACTTTAAGTTTATATTCTTTATATTTTAGATATTTATTATATATATATTTGTACTATAGTCCTCTTTAGACGTATTTCTTAGATAGTTTTAATCTAGGCCTTACTACTAGGTATCTATCTTCTAGGATTATTTCCTATCTTTAGATATCTTCTACTATAATTACTCTTATATAGTTATAGCCTCTTTTTCTTATAAGCTATACTTTGTTATTTACTTTAGAGTTTCTATATATAATATAATTCTTATCTAGGTATAATATCTATAATACTTTAAAATATGCTAGATATTTTAAGTCTATTATCTTGTTATCTCTTTCTTAGTACTTATCTTTTCTAAGTATATCTATAGTTAGGATATAGTATACTACTAGTACTCTTAGTATATAAGCTTTATTAATCTATTATATCTCTTTTATAAAGTATTACTACTCTTTTTATATAAGTATTTTTCTTACTATAACTATATATTACTTTATTTACTCTTAGAATAGTATAAATTTTATTTCTTTAGAATTATATTCTTTCTAGTCTTTATACGCTTCCTCTATACTTATAACTAGTAAGTATTTCTAAATAAACTTTTATTCTTTATTTTATTCTTCTATATCTATTATTATATAGCTATTATAGCTATATATATCTAGCTAGGTATACTCTATACTTCTTATACTAACTTACTTCTTACTTTCTTATAGTTTTTTAGAATAAGCTATAGTAGTTTCTTTATTTAGTATTAGTCTTTTAGCCTAGATTAATAGGGTCTAGAGTTCTTTCCTCTCTAAATCTTCTATTAGTAGGTCTATTATATATACTATTTCTTCTAGCTATACTTTTATTCTTTCTTTTATTACTACTACTCTATTTCTTTATTATAAGAAGTATCTTACTCTTTCTTTACTAGAATAGTATATATAGTATTTATCTTTATAATAAAAGGTCTAATAAAGTATTATATATTATATTTCTTTACTCCTAGCTACTTTTTCTTAAAGTTTAGCTTATACTTGTAGTACTTCTTTCTTCTTCTTAGTTATCTTTAACTAAGTTTCCTTATCTTTTTTATAGTCTTTACTTTTATAGTCTTTTATAAAGTATCTTAGTTTTCTATATTTATAATATACTATATCCTTTTTCTTTTAAGATTAGTAGTCTTTTACGTAGTAGCCTTTCTTACTATAGTTAAAGTATATAAAGTCTTTATTCTTCTTTTTCTTTTTATTCTTGTTAGTATTAAGGATTATTAGGTCTCTAGTATCTTAGTTTCTAAGTTAGCTACTATACTTGTTCTTCTTCTATTCTTAAAGATCGTTATTAATTTATATTACTTATTACTTTAGAGCTTCTAGTATTCTAGGTTTCTCTATATAGATTATTTTATACTAAATTTTCTTATTTAATTTTTATTTAAATTATAATATTAATATAGATTTATTCTATTCTATATTTTATAATAATTATTTAAACTATAATATATACTTAGGTATACTTTTTTATTATATAAGCCTTTTAAGTTTCTCTTTAGCTTATTAGGTAATATTTATATCCCTAAATACTACTCTTATTTGCTTAGTAAAGTATTTATAACTCTTAAAAATAGCTTTAGTTTTATCCTTCTAGTATATAGGTGCGTATATTATATAGTCTATCTAGTAAGGTTTAAACTATCTTATTATATCTTTCTCGAGGTATATTCTAATATATATTACTTTCTTTTCTTCTATATTAAAGTATAGTACTTATATATCTATTTAGAGTTATACTAATACTATAAAGGGTTTTAATTCTTCCTTTATTTTATTAAACTTCCTAAAGATAGGTATCTTAAGTAGTTTCTTTATTGCGCTCGTTTCTAGTCGTTAGGTAATTAGTTCTATTTAATTCTAACCTTTAATAATAGCTTTAATCTATACTTTGTTTTACTTTATATAGTCCTATAGTTCCTTATTCTATATTTCTAAAGCTTAATTACTATCTTTATATCTTCTTTATTATTAATTAATTTATTAATGCAATCTTTAATTATTTCTTATATAGTACTATCTAATTTATAACTACTTCTAGGGGCTTTACTTAATTATTTAGTTAAACTTTCTACTATTATATTAGCTAGACTATACGCTACTTATACTTTACTTCTTGTAATAACTAAATTAGTAAGGTATAATAGGGTATTAGTAGAGTTAACTTCCTAGTACCTAAAAGTATTAGTAAATTAAGAGGTAATAATAAAAGCTTGGATTATAATATATAATAGGCTTATAAATAATAGAAGATATTTTATAACTATCTTAGTATTATTACTTGTAGTTAATAATTAAATTACTAATACTATCTTAATAATATACATTGTTACTAACTATATACTTGTTATAATCTATTAATCTATAGTTACTAAGAATAATAGATTATAGATTATTCTAATCTATAATCTACTAATACTAAGAGTCTATAGATTATAGATTACTCTAGGTATCTTAGTTATATATAGTCTCCTAATTAAGTTCGTATCTCTTAGAGTTATATAAGTCTAAGTCTATTATCGTAGAGCTAATTAGTTCTATTTATAGCTCTCTTGTTACTATTGTAATATTAGATTAAAGCTATTATTAAAGGATAAAATTAAATAGAACTAATTATATAATACTTAGAAATAAGTATAATAAAAAAGCTACTAAAGATACTAGTACTTAAGAAATTTAATAGTATAAAAGAAAAACTAAGACTTTTTATAGCTTTCGTATAACTCTAGATAGATATATAAGTACTATACTTTAATATAGAAAAAAAGAAAGTAATATATATTAGAATATACCTTAAAGAAGATATAATAAGATAGTATAAACCTTACTAGATAGATTATATAATATACGCTCTAATAATATAAAAGAATAAAACTAGAGTAATCTTTAGAAGTTATAAATACTTTACTAGATAAATAAGAGTAGTATTTAAAGATATAGATATTACTTAATAAGCTAAAGAAAAACTTAAAAGACTTATATAATAAAAGAGTATCTTTAAGTATATATTATAGTTTAAATAACTATTATAAAATATAGAATAAAATAAATTAGCTCTAATATTACAATTTAAACAAAGATTAAATAAAAAAATCTAATACAAGATAATCTATATAGAGAAACTAAAGATACTAGAAGCTCTAAAATAGTAGGTAATATAAATTAACAATAATCTTTAAGAATAGAAGAAGAATAAGTATAGTAGCTAACTTTAAAACTAAGATATTAGAGACCTAATAATCTTTAACGCTAATAAAGATAAGAAAAAGAAGAAGAATAAAGACTTTACGTACTATAACTATAGTAAGAAAGGCTACTACGTAAAAGACTATAAGTTAAGAAAGAAAGAATCTATATACTATAAATATAAGAGGTTAGGATACTTTATAAAAGACTATAGAAGTAAAGACCTAAAGAAAAAAACTTAGTTAAAAATAACTAAAAAAAAGGAAGAAGTACTATAAGTATAAGCTAAACCTTAAAAGAAAGTAGCTAGGAGTAAAGAACTATAGTATATAATACTTTATTAGACCTTTTATTATAAATATAACTACTATATATACTTTTCTAGTAAAAAAAGAGTAAGATAGTTCTTATAGAAAAATAAAGTAGTAGTAATAAGAAAAAGAATAAAAGCGTAGCTAGAAGAAATAGTATATATAATAGACTTACTAATAGAAGACTTAGAAAGAGAAGAGCTCTAGACCCTATTAATCTACGCTAAAAGACTAGTAGAAGATAGAGAGACTACTATAGCTTCTCTTAAAGAATAGTAAAGAAGTAAAAGAATTAGTATAAGAAGTATAGAATACGCCTAGCTAGATATATATAGCTATAATAGCTATACTATAATAAATATAGAAGAATAAAATATAGAATAGAAGTTTATTTAGAAATACTTCTTAGTTATAAGTATAGAGGAAGTATATAAAGACTAGAAAGAATATAACCTTAAAAAAATTAAGTTTATACTATTTTAGAAATAGATAAAAGAAAATATAGTTATAGTAAGAAGAATACCTATATAAAGAAAATAGTAGTTCTTTATAAAAAAGACGTAATAGATTAATAAAGCTTATATACTAAGAATACTAGTAGTATACTATATTTTAATAATAGATACGCCTAGAAAAAATAAATACTAGGAGGGAGAAAACAAAATAATAGACCTAAAATATTTAGTATATTTTAAAGTATTATAGATATTATACCTAGATAAGAATTATATTATATATAGGAACTCTAAAGTAAATAATAATATATAGCTTATAAGAAAAAGAGGCTATAATTATATAAAAGTAATTCTAGTAGAAAATATCTAAGGATAAAAAATAATACTAGAAGAAGGTTACGTAGTAGTAAGGCCTAGACTAAAACTATCTAAGAAATACGTCTAGAGAAGACTATAGTATAAATACAAGTATAATAAATATCTAAAATATAAAGAATATAAACTTAAAGTAAGACTATAGCTTTAGAAAGATAGATAATTTATAAAATTACCTAAGTAAGAATAGCTAGAAGGTATAGGAGGACTACATATTACAAAAATAAGCTCGTACTAAAGAAAGAAAGTACGCCTAATAATTAATAGTAGAGCTACAAGAAACTTTATATTAAAGAAGTTTATAGAATTATAAAGATTATATTATATAATAAAAAAGTACTCTTAATAACTAAGTATAATTAAAAGAAAGCTATTCTAGGAACTTATAAGGTTTTAGATAGTACTCTCTATACTAGAACTAGAAGAGATAATAATTAAAAATATAGTTATAGATATAATAACAATTAATAATAAATAAAAAATTATACTAGAAATACTATAGTTATAGATAACTAACCTATATATTAATTAAAGAATAAGAAAAATTAACTACTATAAAATAAATATATTAAAAGCTAATATAAGTACTTATAAAGGAGAATTGCTAGATAAATATAGAAAATAGGAGAAATAGCTTATAGAACCTAAAGATTACCTTCTAGAATATTAGCTATAGGATTTAGTAATAGAATTAGAAGAAGGTAAAGACGTAAGATAGAGCCTAGTTTATTAAAAAATAGAAAAAGAGTTAAAAATTAAGTAAATATTTATTAAAAACGTAATAAAGAAAGAATAGATAAGAGAATCTAAATCTTTAGTAGTATATAGACTTAGATTTATAGATAAAAAGAGAATAAATAAAAAAAGACTCTACGTAGACTTTAGAAAAACTAACGTAATTATAAGTAAGAATTAATACCTCTTACTATAAATAGATAAAATATAAGATAGACTATAGAAGGTAAAAATCTTTATAAAGCTAGATATCTAGAACGCCTATTACTAAATTAGAATTAAAGAAGGTAATAAATAGAAAATAGTATTTAGAACATAATATAGACTATATAAATACTTAGTTATATATTTTAGATTAATAAACGCACTAGTAGTATTTTAAAAAAAAATTAATATAGTACTAAAAGAGTACTTAGACGTATTTACGTTTATATACTTAGATAATATCTTTATATTTTTAGAAATAGAGGAAGAATACGTATAATATATATACAAAGTACTAGAAAAACTAGTCGAGAATAAACTATTCTTTAAGATAAAGAAGTATAAATTCTATACAAAAGAAATAGATTTCTTTAGATTTATTATTAAACTAGGAAAAATTAAGATTAACCTAGAGAAAATTAAATTAATTAACAAATAGCTAACACTAAAGAACTTAAAAAAAGTATAATAATTTTATAGGCTAGTAAACTTTTATAGAAAGTTAATAGTTAAATAGTCTAAAGATATAAAACTAATAACTAAACTTATAAAAAAAGATATACTATTTAAATAGATAAAAGAGTATAAAAAAGTATTTAATAAGATTAAAAGAAAGTTTATAGAGAACCTAGTTATTAGAATATATAACCTAGACTTACTAGTAATAGTAAAAATAGACGTATCTAATTTAGTCTATAGAATAGTACTAATATAAGAAGACGTAAAGACTAAATAAGAATATTTAGTTAAATACTTCTCTAAGAAAATAAAACTAGTAGAGCTTAATTACTTAATCTATAATAAAGAAATACTAGTAATCTATAAAGTATTTAAATAGTAGAGAATATACTTATAAAGAGTAAGGTACTAAATAAAGGTCTATATAGACTATAAGAATCTTATAGGATTTATACTAAATAAAGACTTATTATAATAATATATAAGATAGTAAGAATTCTTAGTAACGTTTAACTTAGAAATTATATATATAAAAGAGAAGGATAACTAATTTATAGACGCCTTTAGTCGAAGACTAGACTTATAAAAAGAAGTAAGCGCTACTAGTATAGTTTTAGTTAAGAATAATAAAGGATATTTAGTTTTAAATATACGTAAAATAGCTACTATACTTAAAAGAACAAGTAGTAAGCTAGATAAATAGATTTAGAAGGTAATAAAAGAAGCTTCTAAAGAAATAGAAAAACTTAAAATCTAAGAAAGACTAGTAAAAGCCTATAATAGAACGTATATCTTAAATAAGATATAGAGAGAATTTATATAGTAGTTTTACAAACTACTAGTATATAGATACTAGAGTATAGAAAAAATATTAGATAGAGTACTACAAGATTACTATATCTTAAAAGTAAGATAACTAGTAATAGAAGTACTACAAGATTATATAGAATAATATAGAAATAAGTATAACTAATACGTACTATATAGAATATTATAACTAGTTAAAGTACTAAAATAACTTTAGAGAGTAATAATAATAGACTTTATTACAAAGTTACCTAAGTTAAAAGACCTAATATTAGGAATTAAGTATAATAGAATTCTAATAATAGTAGATAAACTTATAAAGTATATATACTTTAGACTATATAAAGAAAAAAGTAAGATAGAGGTTACTATATACTAGGTCCTAGTAATAGTAATTAGTTAGTATAGTACTCTAGACAAGATTATTATAAATAGAGACGTAAGATTTATATTAAAACTATAAAAAATAATAATAGCGTAATTAAGAATATAATACGTAATGTTAATAGTATACTATCTATAAATAGATAGTTAATTAGAACGAATAAATTAAATAGTAGAATAATACCTAAGATACTACCTTAACTACAACTAGAACAATTAGGTATAGTTACTACCTATAGCTTAGTTAGTATATAATAGCGCAAAGAATATAGTAATAAGAGTATTACTCTTTTTTATAAACTATAGATTTAACTCTAATATATATAGGATACTAAGAAATATAAAATCTTAGATACTAAAAAGAAAAAACTTTATAAATAAACTAAAAGTATTATAGTTATAACAAGAGAACACTAATTAGAGCCTATTAGCCCTACTATAGACAATAACGCCTACAACCTATAAGATAAAGAACTAGATTAGGAAACTAACTATAATAGGAACACGTAATAAATTTACAATTCGCAATCTTAGTAAATACAAAGCACGAAGCTAAGTACGTAATAAATTCGTAATTTGTAATCTTAGCAAATACAAAGTATAAAGCTAAGTACGTAATAAATTTATAATTTACGATCTTAGCAAATATAATGCACGAAGCTAGCTAAGGAGTTAGGTATATAGTAAGTAAGATATTTATTATTAAGATAGTATTAGCAATCTAATCTCTTAACTATAGAGCGCTAATACAAAACAGTTACAAAACATCTTCTATTATTTATAGCCTATTATAGATTACTACGTAAACTTTGTTATTACCTCCTAGTCTACTAATACCCCTTAGGTATTAGGAAGTTAACCCTAGTAATAGACCTACATAATACCTTACTAATTTAGTTACTACGAGAAGTAAAGCGTAAGTAGCGCATAGTCTAGCTAATACGATAGTAGAAAGTTTAACTAAAAGAAGTACTAAAGTACTTACAAGTATCTATAAATTAGATAGTACTATATAAAAAACTATTAAAGACTATATTAATAAACTAATAGATAATAAAGAAGATATAAAGATAGTAATTAAAGCTCTAGAGACGTAAAACAAGAAACTTTAAGACTATATAAAATAGAATACAGTATAAATTAAAGCTATTATTAAAGGTTAGAATTAGATAGAACTAATTATACAATAACTAGAGATAAGTGTAACAAAGAAACTACCTAAGATACCTATTCTTAGAAAATACAATAGAACAAAGGAAGAACTAAGACCCTTTATAGTATTAGCACAACTCTAGATAGATATATAAGTACTATACTTTAATATAGAAGAAAAGAAAGTAATCTATATTAGAATATACCTTAAAAAGAATATAATAAGATAGTTTAAACCTTACTAGATAGACTATATAATACACGCTCTAATATACTAGAAAGATAAAACTAAAGCTATTTTTAGAACTTATAAATACTTTACTAGGCGAATAAGAGTAGTATTTAAAGATATAGATATTACCTAATAAGCTAAAGAATAACTTAAGAGACTTATATAATAAAAGAGTATACTAGAGTATATATTATAGTTTAAACAACTATTACAAAATATAGAGTAAAACGAGTTAGCCTTTATATTATAATTTAAACAAAGACTAAATAAGAAAATCTAATATAAGATAATCTATATAAAAAAACCTAGGATACTAGAAGCTCTAAAGTAGTAGGTAATCTAAATTAATAACGATCTTTAAGAATAAAAAAAGAATAAGTATAGTAACTAAACTAGAAATTAAGATACTAGAGACCCTATAATCCTTAATATAAACAAAGATAAAAAGAAAAAGAATAAAGACTTTATATACTTTAATTATAGTAAGAAAGGCTACTATATAAAAGATTACTAATTATAGAAGAAAAAAGATATAGTATATTATAAATATAGAAAACTAAAATACTTTATAAAAGACTATAGAAGTAAAGACTGCAAGAAAGATAAGGAAACTTAGTTAAAGATAACTAAGAAAAAGAAGGAAGTACTATAAGTATAGGCTAAACCTTAGGAAAAAGTAGCTAGAAGTAAAGAAATATAATACGTAATACTTAATTAGACCTTTTATTATAATAATAACTACTATATATATCTTTCTAGTAAATAGAAAGTAAGATACTTCTTATATAGTAAATAGAGAGTAGTAGTAATAAAAGAAAGAATAAAAGCGTAGCTAAAAGAGATAGTATATATAATAGACCTACTAACAAAAGACTTAGAGAAGGAAAAACCCTTAGTACTATTAATCTAAGTTAAAAGATAGACATAAGATAAAGAGACTACTATAGCTTTCTCTAAAGAAATAGGAAGAAGTAAAAAGATTAGTATAAGAGGTATAGAATTTACCTAGCCTAAAATATATAGCTATAATAGCTACACAATATTAAATATAGAGGAATAAGATAAAAAATAGAAGTTTATTTAGAAATACTTACTAGTTATAAGTATAGAGGAAGCGTATAAAGACTAGAAAGAACGCAATCCTAAAGAAATAAAATTTATACTATTTTAAGAATAGATAAAGTAATATATAGTTATAGTAAGAAGAATACTTATATAAAGAGAGTAGTAATATCTTATAAAAAAGACGTAATAGATTAATAAAGCTTATATACTAAGAGTACTAGTAGTATACTATATCCTAACTACTAATATACCTAGAAAAGATAAATACTAAGAAGGAGATAACAAAATAATAGATCTAAAATATCTAGTATATTTTAAAGTATTATAGACTTTATACCTAGAGAAGAATTATATTATATATAAGAACCCTAAAGTAAATAATAATATATAGCTTATAAAGAGAAGAGGCTATAACTACTTAAGAGTAATTTTAGTAGAAGATATCTAGAGATAAGAAATTATACCTAAAGAAGGTTACTTAGTAATAAAGCTAAGACTAAAATTATTAAAGAAATACGTCTAGAGAGGACTATAGTATAAATACACGTATAATAAATATTTAAAATACAAGAAATATAAACTTAGAGTAGGGTTATAGCCCTAGAAGGATAGATAACTTACTAAGATACCTAAGTAAGAAAAACTAGAAGGTATAAGAGGCCTATATATTACAAAAATAAGTATATACTAAGGAAAGAGAGTATAATTAATAATTAATAGTAGAGCTACAAGAAACTTTATATTAAAGAAGTTTATAGAAATACAAGGAATAAAGTATATAATAAAGAAATACCCTTAATAGTTAAGTATAATTAAAGGAAAACTATTCTAGGAACTAATTAGGTTTAAAACAGTTCCCTCTACACTTAAATTAGAAGAAATAAGGATTAACAATCTAGTTATAGATATAATAATAATTAACAATAAACAAGAAATTATACTAGGAATACTATAGTTATAGATAGCTAACCTACATATTAACTAGAGAATAGAAAAAATTAGCTACAACAAGATAGAAAAGCTAAAAGCTAATATTAACATATATAAAGGAGAATTCCTAGTAGAATACAAGAAATAAGAATTATAGCTTATAGAATCTAAAGACTACCTTCTAAAATATTAGCTATAAGACTTAGTAATAGAAATAGAAGAAAGAAAAAACGTTAGATAGAGCCTAGTCTACTAAAAAACAGAAGAAGAATCTAAGATTAAATAGATATTTATTAAAAACGCAATTAAAAAAGGATAGATACAAGAATCTAAATCCTTAGTAGTATATAGACTTATATTTATAGATAAAAAGGAAACTAGTAATAAAAGGCCCTATATAGACTTTAGAAAAACTAACGTAGTTATAAACAAAAACTAATACCTATTACTATAAATAGATAAAATACAAGCTAAGCTATAGAAAGTAAAAATCTTTACAAAACTAGATATCTAGAACGCTTACTACTAAATTAGAATTAAAAAAGGTAACAAGTAGAAAATAGTATTTAGAACATAATAAGGACTATATAAATATTTAGTTATGCTATTTAGATTAATAAATACACTAGCTATATTTTAAGAAAGAATTAATATAGTACTAAGAGAGTACTTAAACGTATTTATATTTATATACCTAGACAACATCCTTATATTCTTAGAAATAGAGGAAGAATATATATAATATATACACAAGGTACTAGAAAAACTAGTAGAAAGTAAATTATTTCTTAAGATAAGAAAATGCGAATTTTATACAAAGAAAACAGATTTCTTAGAGTTTATTATTAAACTAGGAAAAATTAGGATCGACTTAGAAAAGATTAACTTAATTAACGAATAGCTAAAACTAAAGAACCTAAGAGAGGTATAATAATTCTATAGCCTAGCTAACTTTTATAAAAAGTTAATAATAAGATAGTCTAAAGATATAAAGCTAATTACAAAGCTTATAAAGAAAGATACACTATTTAAATAGATAAAGGAGTATAATAAAGTATTTAAGAAAATTAAGAAAAAGTTTATAGAAAACCTAGTTATTAGAATATATAACCTAGACCTACTAGCAATAGTAAAAATAGACGTATCTAACTTAGTCTATAGAATAGCACTAATACAAGAAGACCTAAAGACTAAACAAGAATATTTAGTTAAATACTTCTCTAAGAAAATAAAGCTAGTAGAGCTTAACTACTTAATTTATAATAAAGAAATACTAGTAATCTATAAAGTATTTAGATAATAGAGAGTATACTTATAAGGAGTAAAATACTAAATAAAGGTCTATATAGACTATAAGAATCTTATAGGATTTATATTAAATAAAGAACTATTATAACAATATATAAGATAGTAGAAATTCTTAGTAATATTTAATATAGAAATTATACATATAAAAGAGAAAGATAATTAGTTTATAGACACCCTTAGTAGAAGAGTAGACTTATAAGAAGAAGTAAGTACTACTAGAATAGTTCTAGTTAAAAACGAGGTAGGATATTTAGTCCTAAACACACCTAAAATAGCTACAACACTTAAAAAAAAGAGTAGCAAGCTAGATAAATAGATTTAGAAAATAACGCAAGAAATACCTAAAGAAATAGAAAAACTAGAGATCTAAAAAGGACTCGCACAAGCTTATAGAAGAATATATATTCTAAAGAAGATCTAAAAGGAATTTATATAACAATTCTATAAATTACTAGCGTATAGCTATTAAGGTATTAAGAAAATACTAGAAAGACTACTACAAGAATACTACATCCTAAAAGCAAGATAGCTAGTAATAGAAGTACTACAAGATTATATAGAATACTATAGAAATAAATACAATAGATACGTACTATATAGACTACTACAACTAGTTAAAGTACTAGAATAGCTATAGAGAGTTATTACAATAGACTTTATTATAAAGTTACTAAAGTTAAAAGACCTAATATTAAAAGTTAAGTATAATAGAATCCTAATAATAGTAGATAAGCTTATAAAGTATATATACTTTAGACTATATAAAGAGAAGAGTAGGATAGAAGTTACTATATATTAAGTTCTAGGAACTATAATTAGTTAATATAAACTACTAGATAAGATTATTATAGATAAAGATATACAATTTACATTAAAACTATAGAGAATAATAATAGCGCAATTAGAAACTAAATATATAATATTAACAGCATACTACCTATAAATAGATAGTTAGTTAGAATAAATAAATTAAATAGTAGAGCAATACCTAAGATACTACCTTAACTATAACTAGAATAACTAGGTATAGTTACTACCTATAGTATAGTTAGCATATAATAGTACAAAGAATATAGTAATAAAAGTATTACTCTTTTTTATAAACTATAGATTTAACTCTAGTGTATATAGAATACTAAAGAATATAGAATCCTAGTCCCTAAGAAGAGAAAACTTTACTAATAGACTTAAAGATATATATAACTAACTAAGACAAGATATAGAATTCCTATATAATTAGATAGTAAAGTACTATAACAAGAAGTATAAAGAAAGACCTAAATTTAAAAAGAAAGAAAAAGTATAGTTAGTATAAAAGAATATTAAGAGTAAACAACTTAGTTTAAAGATAGACTACGTTAAAATAGAACTATATAAAATTAAGAAAGAAGTTACGCTAGTTATATTTAAATTAAAGCTACTAAATAAGATAAAGATACACTTAATATTCTACGTAGTACTACTCGAGATAGTACTATAAGACGTAGAACTACTAGTATACAAAGTAGATATATACAAAGAATAAGAAGAATAAAAAGTTAAAGAAATCTTAGTATACTAGTTCTAAAATAGAAGAAACTACTACTTAGTAGAATAGATAAGTATAAACAAGAAAAGACAACTATAAGAAAATATATAAGAACTAGAAGAAAATCTTAGCTACTTTAAGAAACTAGAAGACTTCTAAAATTAAAATCCCTTAGAACGCCTTATAGTAAATTAAGAAAACTAGTACTACTAGCGCTAAATAGAGAGGTATTAGGAACGTCTAATAAGATAAGAGCTAGAGTAGCCTATACTATATCTTTAAGGTCTATCTTAGCCTCTAAGGTATAAGACTATTTAGATAATTTAGCGTTATTATAAGCCTTTATCTTATAAAGACGCTTAATATAAGAATAAAGATCTACTAGCTTATAAAGAGTTAGCTTATACTTAGCTTTAGCTTCTATAAGCTATAATAATAGTATCTCTTAAGCCTAGTTAATAGCTCGCCCTATATAATTTAGTAAGAAGAGACTATATAGAAATTAAGCACTTACACTCTATAAGAAAAATACTAGAAAGAGTATATTTATACTAAACGTTAGCTAAAATATACTTATTATAGTATTTACTATCCTTTAAAGAAATAAGACACGTAAGCTTTAATTAAGTATAATAAGTATAAGGAAATATTTTAACCCTATTATAAGTAACGCAAGCAACAAGAAGAAGTTTATTATAATTAGAACGTAAAGATATAGAGAATAATAAGGAATTAGAGATAAACAAAGAAACTAAACTAATAACCTTAGGCCTAGAATAGAGAAATAAGAACCTATCTAGAGAGGGGAATAGTGTTACAGTTATAACAAGAGAATACTAATTAGAGCCTATTAGCCCTACTATAGATAACAACGCCTACAACCTATAAGATAAAGAACTAGATTAGGAAACTAACTATAATAAGGACACGTAATAAATTTACAATTTACAATCTTAGTAAATATAAAGTATAAAGCTAAGTATATAATAAATTTGTAATTTATAATCTTAGCAAATACAAAGTATAAAGCTAAGTATGTAATAAATTTATAATTCGCGATCTTAGTAAATATAAAGTACAAAGCTAGCTAAGGAGTTAAGTATATAGTTAGTAGGATATTTATTATTAAGATAGTATTAGTAATCTAATCTCTTAACTATAGAGCGCTAATACAAGATAGTTATAAAACATCTTCTATTATTTATAACTTATTATAGATTACTACGCAAACTTTATTATTACTTCCTAGTCTACTAACACCCTTTAGGTATTAGGAAGTTAACCCTAGTAATAGACCTACATAACAAAAAGAAATATATAATTAACTAAGATAAGATATAGAATTCTTATATAATTTAATAGTAAAGTACTATAATAAAAAGTATAAAGAGAGACCTTAATTTAGAAAGAGAGAAAAAGTATAGTTAGCTTAAAAAAATATTAAGAGTAAATAATTAAGTTTAAAACTAGATTACGTAAAGATTAGACTATATAAATTTAAGAAGAAAGTTATACTAGTTATATTTAAATTAAAACTACTAAGTAAAATAAAGATAAACCTAATATTCTACGTAGTACTACTAGAGATAGTACTATAAAACGTAGAACTACTAGTATATAAAGTAGATATATATAAAGAATAAAAAGAATAAGAAGTTAAAAAAATCCTAGTATATTAGTTCTATAATAGTAAGAACTACTATCTAGTAAAATAGACTAGTATAGACGAGAAAGGACAACTATAAGAAGAAATATAGGAACTAGAGAATAACTTTAACTACTCTAAGAAACTAAAGGAGTTCTAAAGTTAAAACCTTCTAGATTACCTTATAGTAAATTAAGAAAACTACTATTACTACTACTAGATAGAGAGGTAATAGGAATGCTTAACGTAATAGGAGTAGCCTCTACTATAGCCTTAAAATTAAGCTTAGATTCTATAAAGATAGCTTACGTAATAGACTTCTTATTATTTAAGGCTTTTATCTTATAAAGATAAAGTAGATAAGTATAATTCTCTACCTATATACTTAGAATCTAATTACGTTCTTTTTTAGCCTTAGTAATCTATTTAGATAGTTTATCTTAAGCGTAGTTAATAGCTCTTTCTATTACAAATAAGTATAGACGTATAAATAAGTATTATTAACTTATAATCTATAAGAAATATACTAGAAAGATTATAAGATATATAAGCGTTAATATAAATATATACTTTATAGGCCTTACTATACTTTAAAGAAATATACTCTAGAAGAGGGTTTAAAGACTTATAATAAGAATAAGGAAATATAGTAATACTATAACGTAGTAACGTATTCTATTAGCGAAGTAGCTATATTACTAAGACGGCTACTCTAAAATATACTAAAAAAACGAAAATTTAACATCTAATATCTCGACAACTATACTATAATAACTTCTAAAAATTTAATAGATTAAAGATTATATATAAAGTAGTAATCTATAAAATTTTTAGAACGTATAGCCTAGTTTATTTAATATTATTAATAAAAAAGTGTTTTTTACTATAGAAAATTTTACTATCTTAAGAACTACTAGGCTGTACGCTTTAAAAATTTTATAGATTACTACTATATATATAATCTTTAATCTATTAAATTTTTAGAAGTTATTATAGTATAGTTATTAAGATATTAGATGTTAAATTTTCGATTTTTTAGTGTATTTCAGAGTAGCTATCTTAGTAATATAGCTACTTTGCTAATAGAATACGTTACACGATCTACTAATTAAAAATAATAAAGAGTAGACTTAGTAGGTATAGAGATAGAGAATAAGGAACTCTATATTAATAAAGAAACTAGATTAATAACTTTAGCCTTAGAATAGATAAACTAGAACTTATCTAGAGAAGAAGATAGTGTTATAGGCGTAACAAGAGAAATTAAGATAGAACTAATTAGTCTTAACTTAGGTACTAACGAAGTATAGGACAAGCAGGGTAATAACCTTAATTAAGAAACTACTTATAACTAGGATACGTAGTAGTAATCTATAATTACGTATAAATAGATTAAAAGTAATCTATAATAACGTATAAATAGATTAAAGTAATCTATAGTTATATATAAATAGATTAGTAGTAATCTATAATAATATATAAATAGATTAATATAAATATATAGTTAATAGAATATATATCCTTAAGATAGTATTAGTAATCTAATCTCTAACCTAGAACGCTAATACTTAATATTGCGTATACAAATTAGCTATTATTTATAGTTATTACTAATTACTATATAAGCTTTTATTATTACCTCTTAATCTACTAACTATAACGAGGTTCTTAAGAAGTTAACTAAAGAGGACCCCTTATACTTACTATTCTATCTTCTTCTAAATTATCTATTATACTTTTAAATAAGTTTATTACTACTATTTTTTAAGGCTATACTAGCTATTATACTATAAGGTTTAGTATTACCTAAAAGTCTATTTCTTTATATTTTAGGTCTTGTATTCTCTACTAGATATACTAGATTATTATATTATTCTAGTTACTTCTTACTCTAATCTATTTAATAAACCTTTAATAAGTTAGCTCTATACTCTATTAGTATCTTCTAGTTTCTAGATTAAACTAAATCTATTTATTAAGTATTAAAGCTTTTCTTTCTTTATAGTTATTAACTTAGTAGTTTAAGTCTCTATACTTAATATAACTATAAAAGTCTAAACTTATACTTACTATATTATTCTAATACTAAGGTCTTACACTATTCTAAAATAGTAGTAAAAAGTTCTTTTAAAATTATAGCTTTATTATAAAAAGTATTACTAACTATAGGTTTACTATAGCTTTAAGAGTTTATAAATACTTATCTACCTTAATTTATCTTTCTATAACTAAGTATACTTCTAGTAGCTAAATAAGCTCTTAAGCTCTAGTATTTAGGTTATTTATAGCTATAAAAGTAATTACTTAGAGTTTTATTATTTTAAAGTATTTTATAAGATTATTAACTTCTAATTATATAACTTCTATTCTTAGAAGTATTTAGACTCTTTTCTATTCTTAAGTCTAGTTATAAAAGTTAGGTATAAACTTTATATTAAGAGGCCTAAATATTCCTTTAAGTATTATATATAGCTATTTTCTATAGCTTATAAGCTTTAGTATACTTATAGTTTCTTTAAAAGCTAAGTTAAAATATTCTACTTATAAGTTTCTTTATACTAGCTAGTTAAGGTACTTCTAAATTATTTAAAAGTTAAAGTCTTCTATATTTTTATTACTTAGGTTATATTTATTAAAGACTTTTTATAAGTAGTACTTATTAAGTCTTTTTACTAAGTAGTATCTCTTTATAGCTTCTATAATTATTTCTACTCTTTAGTACTTTATAAACTAAGAGCTAAAGTTATTAAAGTAGTTTTAGAGAGAGAAGTTATCTATAAGTAAGTATTACTATATCTAGGTTTAGAGTACTTCTTCTATCTCTTTTTATTATACCTTATTAGACTCTTAGAACCTATTTTTTATTACCTCTCTAACCTTTACTTAATTTTTAGCTTTCTCTACTTTTATAATCTTAGTTATACTTTATTTAATAATATCTTTTCTTATCTTATTACTAAATATAATAATATTATAGATTTAGTTTTTAATAAGCTATCTATAAAAGATTACTTATTTCTTTATACTATCTAGAAACTCTATTATATTAGTACTAGTAAACTTAAACTTCTTATCTATAAATAGGTTTTATTTACTAATATATACTCTACTATTCTATTCTACTATTATTTTAATAGCTACTATAAGCTAGCTAAATATTTCTAAAGATATTTTAATTCTTAGTTAGAGTATATTTAGAATAGTAGAGCTATTATCTATTATTAGTATACTAATTCTATTAAGTATATCTTATAGTTCTTTAAGTATTAGGTTTAGAAGTCCTAAGTTATATAAAGAAGTTCTTAGCTAGTAAAGAGATAGCCTTAGTATAGCCTCTTTATTAGATAATAGGTTAGATCTTATAGCTTAGAATTACTTTATAATATTCTTTTTTTTACTACTCTTTTTATACGTTATTTATCTATAATTATAGTATACTACTTACTACTACTAGGCTATTTCTTCTTACTATACTACTAGTTATCTTTTTCTATCTTTACTATTTTCTTACTAGTTATTTTTCTATTTTAATATTCCTATTATCTATACTTTTATTAGCTATTTATTAAGTACCTAAGAGCTTACTAAGAGCTTCTCTAATATTTCCTATTAGCTTCTTTTATTTTTAGCTAGTTACACTACTAGCTTTTTATACTACCTATAGCCCTTTAGGTCTTAGGCTCTATATATTTATAGTATATTCTTATTTTTATACTTATACTTATACTATACCTATTTCTATATAAAATACGTTAGCTTATCCTAAGTTTTATATATATACTTATTCCTTTACCTATTCCTATACCTATTCTATTTCTTACGTAATAGTACGTAAGCTAGCGCTCCTAAACCTAAGGTTATAGGTTTAAGTTTTATATTAGTTACTATTTATTATAAAGTTATATACCTAATATAGATCTAGGGCCTAAAAGCTTATTAGTTTTAGAAAACTTAAACTTTATTAGCTAAACTAACTCTAAATATTATTTATACTCCTATAGATTATATTTTATAACCTAAAAGCCTATTAGGCTTCTTATACTTTCTTTTCTTAATAGTTTACTTCTTTATAAAGCTCTTAGTACTTATATTTCTTTAGTAACTACTTACTTTTTTTTTACTATTCTTTTCTATATAATACTTTACTATAGTAGTAGTAGCTATATATTATAATACTAAGTACTAAGTAAGCTATTATATTATACGTAATTAGGTAAAGTAATATAGCGTAGTAGAATACGTAACTATTTAGTAGTAAACGCTCTAGAGTAAACACTCTAGAGTAAGTGCTTAGAAATAAACGCTAGATAGTAAGTATATAGGAACGTTAATAGACCTTTATAGACTATTATATTTAATCTCTTCTTTACTTTTTATCTTAATAGAGTATTATAACTAATACTTTAATTAGATTCTTATCTACTTATTAATACTTATATACCTTATAATACTCTAATAAAAGCTAACTATTAATTAAGTTAAGAAACTAACTTATTTATTAACTTTACTTATCTTATAAAAACTTACTTACTTTTATTACTCTAACTTAGTTCTAAGGTCTTAATATATTAAAAACCTTTAAGATAAGTAATATATTAATAAATATAAATAACTAGTATATAGAAGTAACTTATACTACTACTTCTACTATAAAGAATAAAATAAGCTTAAGCTATAAATCTTATAACTTAATTTTTTTTTAAAGTAGACTAAGTTTAAGATAAAAATAGAGCTATACTTATATTATCTTATATAAAGGGTAAGGTAGAGAAATAGGTTATACTATACTTTAAGAAATACTTTAATAATAATAATAATAACTATAATAAGATATTTAAAGAATAGATTAAGTTTAAAGATAAAGTATAATAAGCCTTTCTACTAGTAAATAAGATAGTAGTAGTAGAGTACGCGATATAGTAGCTATAATAATATAAAGTAGTAGTAGATTACACTAATAAGTTCTAAAGCTATATAATATAAATAGAATAGAATAATAAGTTATTAATAAAGATATTTTAATAGAAACTTAAAAGTAATATTTAAAGTAAGCTAATATATAGTAGAGCTATAATTAAGATATTAGAGAACTTAATAGAAAAAGTAATTTAAGTTAATAACTATATATATACATATATAGTAAAAGCTAAAAATAGTAGAGTACTATATATAGAAAGTAAAAAGTATAAACCTAAGTATAAGTACTAATATAAGAATAACTAAGTTTAGAGTAGCTATAGATACTTTAAGCTAGATAAGATATACGTTAATAATATAAACCTAAGAAAATAAGAATACTATTACTATAAGAACTTTAAAAGAGTAGAAAGCTAAAAATACTATAAGTATAGTAAAATAAGGAACCTAGTAAAGAATTACTAAGTAAAGAATAAGATAATATAACAAATTAATATACTTAAAAAGTAAGATAATAATAGAGAAGAAGAATAAGAAGTAATCTCTAGAAGAAGCTAAAAGAAGAGAGATTACAAGACTATAAACCTCTAGTAGTAAGATATAAGTAAAAGATATAACTATTATAAGATTACTATAAAGCTAACTAATTTTATAATAGATAATAAAGTAGAAGCTATAAATATACTACTAAGAGTATAAAGCTATATAAAAAGGTATTAGCTAAAGTAAAAGTAAGCTAAGATAGATACTTTAGAATACTTTTAGCTATACTAAAAAAGAGTAGGGTATAAGTATAAGATAATACTATATTTAGGAAAGTAAGTATATATAGCCTAGAATAAAAATAAAAAAGAAAACTAAGAGCTTAAGACCTTTAAATATAAAATAGTACTTAGAACGCTAAAGTATAAGATAGATTTATAAAAGAAATCTAGAAACTAGTAGATAGTTACTACTTAGTAAAAGAATAGTAAGATAAAGAATACTAAGTAGAGTAAACCTAATAATATAAATTATTATATATAAACAATAATTAGGCGCTAATTATTATAGATCTAGTATTAATATAA
>JALNQF010000393.1:0-35770 GCA_028456385.1 Ophiosphaerella korrae | reverse complement strand
CTTTTAGAGTATAACTAGGATTCTAGGAAATATAAGTATAAAGCTATACTACTAGTACTTAAGAAATTCTACTTATAAATCTATAGAGTTTATTTTATAGTAGAAATAGATACTTATATACTTATAAATTAACTTAATTAAAGTACTAGTAACTTCTTAGAAGCCCTAATTACAAGATAGCTTACCTTTCTAAATATATAAGAATTTAATATAAAGTACGTAGCTAGAAAAAAGAATATAGTAGTAGATACTCTCTTAAAGTAACTAGAGCTACTAAAAGAGCTTAAAGAAGACGTAAAAGAATTTATAAACTACTATTTAGAGTCTATAACTTTTATCTTACTATAGATAAGCCCTTAAGACTTAGAATTTATATACTTAAAGATAGAAATAGACTTAAGTATACTAGATACTCTAGAAACGCTTTTTTTACGCAATATTATAAAATAGCTAGTAATACTATAAACTCTAGCTAAAATAAGTAGAATAGATACCTAAAAGCTTAATAAAAATACGTAAAAGTATAAAGTTATATAAAGACTCTTATAAGCTAAGGGCTCTAAATAGTACTTACTAAAAAGAGTAGTAAATAAAAAAAAAGAGTAGCTAAAGATTCTAAAAGTACTATATAATAAAAGTAGATACTAAAGCTAAGAAAAAATATAGTAAAAGATCTAGATATAATATTACTAGCTAAATATATTTAAAGATATAGAAACTTATATAAAATCTTACTAAGAATATTAATTTTATTTACTTTAGATAGTAAAGAAAGAGCTATACCTAAATTAGAGACCTAAAGTCCTATAGAGATAGATTATACTAGATATAGTTTATATACTTAATAGTAAAGAAAGTAAAAGATATATAATTATATATTAAGACTTTATAAGCTTATATATAGAGGCTAAAGCTCTTAGATTTAATATATTAGAAGCTATTACAAAGTTCTTAAAACAAGATATATTTCTAAAATAGAGAGTACTATTTAAAATAATAGTAAATAAAAGACTAGAAAATAAAGGACTAGTTACTAACTTTACTTTCTTATATAGTACCTAAAAGGTTATTAGAAGTACTTATTACTTTTAAACCTAAGAAATAATTAAAAGAGGCTATAAAGAGTTAGTAGCTACTTTCTAAAAGATTAAAGGTAATTAAGTAAATAATCTACTCTACGCGCTATAAGTAGATAGGGTTATAGTAAAACGTAGTACTAGAGAGATACTAATATACCTTATATATAGCTAGGAATAAGTTTTACTTATTAAATTCTATATCTTTATATAGTAAACTCTCTTGTAGTTAGAAGTTTATAATACTACTACGCTCTTAGTATTATAAGCTTAGTAGTTTAATAAATATAATAATAGACTCTAAGAAGCTATAGATTATATAATTAGGCTAAGAGAAAAAAGTAAAGAATAGTTTAATACTAAAAAGATATTATATATAAAAGATATACCTAAAGGAATATTAGTACTTATCTAAGACTTATTTAGTAACTAGAATAAATCTAAATAGTAGAAACTCTAACCTTAGTAGAAGGGCTCTTATTAAGTTATCTAGTTATATTCCTCTAGATAGTACTAGCTTACTAACCTAGATAGTACAAAGTTTAGAAACTATACTCTAAGAGTAAGAGTAGTAGAATTCTACTAGTAAAGCTAGTAGGAACTAATAGATATCTTAGAAAATTTAGAGCTAGAAGCTAAAGATTTTATAGTTAGATAAAAGGAAGAGTAAGCTTTACCTAATACTAAAGAGTAACCTAAAAGAGTATTAGATAAACTAGTACTAATAGAGCTAGTATTTAGAAAGTAAAGTAGGTAAGTATAAGAATAATATAAATAGGACTTACTATTACTAGTATAAACTTATTAGCTATAATTAGTTTAAATCCTAGTATAAAAGCTTAAATTTAATCTAGCTAACTTTAAATTCTTTATATAAAAGGAACCTAATAAAGAGATTAATTTTAGCTAAAGATTAGCTAAAAATTTTAAATAGGAGAAGGAATAAGTAAGTATTATAAGTAAATAAGAGAATTAGTAATAGAAAGAAAAGAACTTAGTTAATTTTCTCTAAAAACAAATAACTAAAGAGGCCTTAGTACTTAGATACTAAGAAGAAAAAACCTTATATTACTTATTATTACTAATTACTATCTTTAGAACTAGAAGAAAAAGCTTAAGTAGTAAGAGAACTTCTAAAACTAAACCTAGGTAGCTAAAAGTAAATACTACTTAGATAATAAGTATAATAGTAATTCTAATTCTAAAGCTAAAGATCTTAAAGTAAAAAGCTAAAAGAATACTAAAGAAGTAGAAGAAGTATAAAAATAAAAAACTAAAAGCCTTTAGAAAAAGAAGTAGAAGAGCTTAAACCTATTATATTAAATTAAGAATAGACTAGAGTAGAAATACTACTACTAGAAAGTAGAGCGCAAAGAGGAGAAGTTAAAAAAGTAGCTAGATAGTAGCTAGAAGTAAGAGTAAGAGTAGTAAAAGACTTAATAGAGTATCTATAAGTATATCCTAAACTCTTATTAAGACCTAGGTAACTTATATCTAACTCTAGGTTAGTAAAGTAAAAAAGGTGTAAAGGCGTACTTTATAAAGCTAAAGGAGCTAGTAGTTAATAGAGAGAATTTAAAGTAGTATAAAAGCTTAAAAGTAAGCTAAAACTACTAGAGAAAGTACTTTAAAAGTATTTACTAATACTAGAAAGTAATAAAAAGTAGAGAAAACTAGAGAAAACTTAATAAATAAAGGCTTTATCTACTATAGAGAAAATAGTAAGTAAAGAATTATTAGACTTACTTTTAGGTATAGTATAACCCTAGAGACGCTAGCTATAAGCTTACTAGTAAAAAGAATTATTAGTAGAGCTATAAGAATATCTAGAAGTCTTAAAGTTATTATCTTTAGGCTTATCTATACTATATACTACTAAGTAAGCCTTAAGCTTATAAAGACGTACTAGCTTACTAGGTGTTATAAGAAGATACTTATAAGCTACTTAATAACTTAAGGAAACGTTTTAGTAAATAAGATACTAAATATTAGCTACTATAGTATTATATATAAAAGGTATAGTAATAGAGTAGCTAGAAAACTAGATAGCTATAAAAATAAAAGTATTAGTATAAGTATACTATTACTTAAAGAGCTTAGTAATATAGTAGTAACTTTTAGTAAAACTTTTAACTTAAGAAAGTACTTACTTATATTTAGCTACTAGACTACTAAAAACGCGTTAGCTAAGCTCTAAAAGACTATTAAGATAAAATTAAGTAAAAAGAAAAATAGAGTTAAAGACTTACTTAACCTATAATTATAGCTCTAAATATAATAATAAATATAAGACCTATTAAAGTAGATAATACTTTTATTTTTAAAGAAAATAGAGTATCTAATACTACTACAAATATAAGTAGTATAGCTATAATTACTCTTTTCTTTAGAACTATAAGCTATAGCCTTATTAAAGCCTAGTAGTAGTAGCCTTAGTAGTAAGGCTTTATAAGAGCTAATAGTCTTCTAAGTATACTAACTTATATAGACTATAGCTTTATAATAAGCTTATATCTTTTAAAAATTATTAATTAAAGAAGAATCTTATAAGTATATAGCTTAAGTAGCTAAAAAGTTTTAAGTAAGTATCTCTTAACTTTTATAATAGCGTACCTAATAGTATAACTAGTAGAAAAGAGACTAAAAGCTATTAGAAGTATAGAAAAAGCTATTAGAGTTATAAGAATAAATATTATAGAAACTATTCTACTAGTAAGCTCTATTTTTATACTTATTATAGTAAGTATATATAAACTCTTAGATAAAAGAAAGAAGCTAGCTAAAGTTACGCTCTTTAAAGATATTAAGAGCTTAGTTAAGAAAGTTATAAAGTAAGTTAAGTAAAAGAGAGTAGTTAAGGAAATAAGTAATAACTAAGAGAAAAGCGTAGTTAGTAAGACCTAAGAGCTTATAAGTAAAAAGGATAAATTCTTACTTTTATACTAGAAATAATATATTATAGAAATAAGGTAAGAAGCCTTACTCTTAGTTTAATAGTAACTTAAAGGTAGTCTACTTAGGTTATAAAGTAGCTAAGAAGGATTATTACTACTATAGTTACTTTAGCTAAGCTAGCTAGCTATATAGGACCTAAGTTAGAAGTTAAAAGTAGCTATAATAATTAAAGTAGAAAGTAAATAAGAGAATAGAGCTAAGAAACTAGTAAGAGAGTATAGAGTAGCTAAAATAAGCTTAAAGAAAAGAAGAAGAAAATAGAATAAAAAATAAAGAAATAAAGTTTAAGTATACTTCTAAAAAGTATTTATAACTTTACTAAAAATTATAAAAGTAAATAACTATAAGAGCTTAACTACTAGTAAAGACGTTTAAATATAGAGCCTAAAGGCCCTATACTAGCTTAACTAATAAATATATATATATAAGAAAAGAGCTAGCTATTAAAAATTAATAAGTAAGAAAAGAATTTAGTAAGTAAAAATATATTAAGTAAAAAAACTATTATAGAAAGGTAAAAACTACTATAGCTTGTAAAACGTACGTAAAAAGAAATAGTAAAAAGATAAGTAGCTACTACTATAAGCTATATAATACGTCTATATAAAAATTTTATTAAATAACCTAGAAACTATATAAATACTTTATAAATAACCTCTTAGATATTAGATCTAGAGCTCTTAAGAAAAAAGTATTATAAGTAAAGAATAAAAGTAGTATCTTTAAAGTCCTAAGCTATAAACGCTCTAAAATAAAAATAAAAGCTAATATAAAGAAATAGAAGTAGCGTAACTTAAGCTTTATATTAAGTAATAGCGCTAATAAGGCTAGTATTCTCTTAGGGTAGGCCTAGGTAAGTTATAGCTATAGCTAGAGTTAGATTAGTAGTTTATAGATAATATATAGTAACTAATACCTAAAGGGCTATAAGTTATTTAAGAAGAAAAAAGCTCTTAGAAACTTAATATCTTTATTCTCTTTTATTAATATTAATATTTTAGCTAAAAGGCCTAAGTTACTCTCTAACTATATATATAGTTAGCGCTAGCTACTAAACTATTTATAGAGTAGGGCTAAATTATAAATCTAAATTATTTTAGATCTAATAGTTTAAGTACCTTACTACTAATAAAATAGAAAAGAGGTTTATAGGTTAAAGTAGGTTTTACTTTCTTTTTAGGTTAGAAGCTCTTAATTAAGTATAGTAGCTTAATAGAACTAAGCTCTATATAAAAGAAGAAGTATATAGTAAAGTATTATAAAGAAAAGAATAGTAAAAAAAAGAGAGTAAGTAGTTACTAAAGAAATATAAGTACTAAGAGCTTATAAAAAAGTAAACTATTAAAGAAGAAAAGTAGAAAGAGAGTATAGCTAATAAGCTTTTAGGTTATAGAATATAATCTATAGGAGTATAAATAATATTTAGAGTTAGTTAAGCTAATAAAGTTTAAGTTCTTTAAGACTAATAAGCTCTTAGGCCCTAGATCTATATTAGGTATATAACCTTATAATAGTATTATAGCTATAATAAGAGAAAGCTAACTAGAACTAATTAGCTTTACTATAGATAATAATAACGTATATAATCTATAAAGTAATAAGTATAACTAAAAAGCTAACTATAATAGAAATATGTAATAAATTTATAATTTATAATCTTAGTAAATACAAAGTATAAATCTAGCTAAGAAATATAGGTATATATAGCGGGGTATAAAAAATAAAGTATAATTATTATTTTAATACTTTTAAAAGTATTATAACTTATTTAATATAAGAGCTATAACTAAAAACAATAAATATTTTTAAAGAAAAAATCTCGTTCTTCTAGTTTATATAAAAATCTATAGCTTAGTAAGTATACTTTAGCTATAGTAGCTTACTAAAATAGGAGTATCTTTTTTAGCTATATTTAAAGGCTTATAACTTTTTATTTTTAGTATCTTTTTTCCTCTATTTTATATATAATAATTATCTATATAAAACCTATAATATACTAGCTTTATAGATATATTGTATTACTATATTAAAATTTATAAAGAAACTTATTTTTTTTTAATTTTAGTTAATAAATAAATATTAGATATAACTAATACTTAGTCTAATAGCCTTTAGCTATTCTAATAGCTTCTTACTTTCTAGGTAAAGATAGTATATAATTATCTATAGCCTACTAGCTTATAGCGTTCTACTCTTCTATTATAGTAAGCCTAAAAGCTTCTATACTCTTTAAATTAATCTCTATACCTAAACTCTTTCTAAAGTATTTATTTAGCCTACCTTTAAGTAGACTCTATATATTTTTAATTAGATTTAAATCTAGACTATAGGTAGAGTAATAATAAAGCTTAACTTTATTTTTTTTAAACTAACTCTTAATAGTAGTAGCTTTATAGATTTTATAATTATCTTATTAAAATCTTTATTCTAAATATATAATTAATATATAAACCTAAAATATTACTAATATATATATATATAGATAGATAAAGAAGTAAAAAGAAGTAGTAAAACTAACTATATTTTATATACTTTTTAACTACTAGATTTAGTACTTCTTAGATATATCTTTTATTATTAAAGGTTAATATCTTTATAGAGTTCCTTATAATAATTAATTTAGATTGTCTTTATATCTAAATAGATCTCTAAACTAAGATAGTTATATCTCTAGTTATAACTTTAGTAGTATTAGAGCTATAAAAAAACTAATTTAATAAAAAAAATATAGATAAAAAATATAATAGAATAGCCTACTAGAATTTTTTTTTAAACTTACTTTTATTAGTAATAGAAATTAACTAACGTCTAGCTTTAATTTTACTAACTTTTCTATAATACTTTTATCTAGCTCTATACTCTTTTTATATAGAGCTTTTATCTAAAAATATAATCTTTTCTAGACTAAATCTTTTTTTTTCTACTAACTTTAGTTACTTCTTAGAGTACTTTAGCTTTAGTTTAGCTAATTTAGCTAAAATTATTAGCTTTTTAGTAGCTATATTAGTAGTAACTCTTTTTTCTTTTAAAAAGTATTATAACTTTCTTATACTAATACTAAGATTATTTTCTAGTATTAATCTCTTATTTATCTTTTTAAGGCTTTAAATTATATCTTTTAAAATAACTTTTTTTTCTTTTTTAAAAACTCTTATAGGTCTTTCTTTATATCTTTTTATATCTTCGACTTTTATAGCTTTTTTCTTTTTAATTCTATTAATTATATTATATATTACTTTAATATTATTTTTTAAGATAGTAGCTATCTTATTAAGAGAGCTATAAGCTTCTAATAGAAACTAGACGTTTAATTTAAGTTTTAAGAGATTTAGTAGTATTTTAAAGGAATTAGAAGTATTAAAGTAAAAAGTTAAAAAAATATTAATTTATAAGCTCTAGACTAAAATTTTAGTAATATATTACGTAAGCTATCTAAAAAAATAATATTTTTATTTTTTTTCTTTAATTATAAAAAAATACTTAGATAAGTAATCTATACTAAAAATTTAATTATAGAAACTTTACTAGCTAAATTAAGCTTAGTAGAAAAATTAAGCTTTTTTAAACCTAAATTAAAAGGTTATATAAAAAGAAAAATTATAAAAAAAATACTTCTACTTTAACTATTAATATAATAATATAAATTATATAATATTAGAAATTTTTTATTTAAAAAGTAAACTTTACTCTTTTCTCTATAAATTTAAGATTTTATAATTATTTTAACTATTATAGTTTTAAAGTTATAAAAGTTTAAAAATAGTTTAAAAAAAAATTACTCTTTATTTTTTATACCTCTCTATAGTTAGTAGTTGTACGTATTATTAGGATAGTATTAGTAATCTAATTTCTAACTAAAAACGCTAATACTTAATATTATATATATAAATTAACTATTATCTATATTTATTACCTAATTATAATATAAGCTTTTATTATTACCTCTTAATCTACTAATACTTTAATAAGCTATTAGGAAGTTAACTCTAGTAAGCTCTATTATACTAGTCTTTATATACTTTTTCTATACTTATAACTAGTAAGTTTTTTTAAAGAAATTACTATTTTTATTTTTATTTTACTATATCTATTATTATATAGCTATTATAACTATATATATTTAATTAAGTATACTTTATACTTTTTATATTATTTTATTTTTTATTACTTTATAGTTTTTTAAAAGTAACTATAGTAGTTTTTTTATTTTTTACTTATCTTTTAGTAAAAATTAATAGGTTTTAGAGTTCTTTTCCTTTTAAATCTTTTATTAGTAAGTTTATTATATAGGTTATTTTTTTTAACTATACTTTTATTTTTATTTTTTTTATTACTACTACTCTATTCTTTTATAAGAACTATCTTACTCTCTATTTACTAAAAAAGTATATATAGTAGTTATTATTATAATAAAAGGTTTAGTTAAGTATTATATACTATAACTCTTTACTTACTACTACTTTTTCTTAAAGCTTAGTTTATACTTTTTATTCTTCTTTTTTATTTTTAGTTATTTTTAACTAAGCTTCTTTTTTTAAGTTCTTACTTCTATAGTCTTTTATAAAGTATCTTAGTTTTCTATATTTATAATATACTATATCTTTTTTTTTTTTAACTAATAGTCTTTTATATAGTAGCCTTTTTTTACTATAGTTAAAGTATATATAGTTTTTATTTTTATTTTTATTTTTTTTTATTAGTATTAAAGATTATAAAGTTTTTACTATTATAGTTTCTAGAGTATTATCTATATTTATTTATTTTCTATTCTTAGAAGTTATTATTAACTTATATATCCTATTATTTTAAAGCTTTTACTATTTATAGTTTTTTTATATAAATTATTTTATATTAGATTTTTAAGTTTAATCTTTATTTAAATTATAATATTAGAGATAGCTTATTTTATTCTATATTTTATAATAGTTATTTAAACAATAATATATATTCTAGAATACTTTAATATTATATAAGCTTTTTAAGCTTTTTTTTAACTTATTAGGTAATATTTATATTTTTAAATACTACTCTAATTTACTTTATAAAGTATTTATAACTTTTAAAAATAGCTTTTATTTTATCTTTTTATACTCCTAGAGTATATATTATATAATTTATCTAGTAAAGTTTAAACTATTTTATTATATTTTCTTTAAAGTATATCTTAATATATATTACTTTTTTATCTTCTCTATTAAATTATAGTACTTATATATCTATTTAGAGTTATACTAATACTATAAAAGGTATTAGCTTCTTTTTTATTTTATTAAACTTTTTAAGTATAAGTATTTTAAGTAGTTTTTTTATTATACTTATTTTAAGTCTTTTAGTAATTTATTCTATTTAGTTTTATCTTACTATAATAGCTTTAATTTAAGCTTTATTTTACTTTATACAATTTTATAGTTTTTTATTCTATATTTCTAAAGCTTTAATTACTAATTTTATATTTTCTTTTTTAGAAATTAAGTTATTTAGGTTGTTTTTAAATACTTTCTATATAGTATTATCTACTTTATAGCTACTTAGAAGTACTTTACTTTTTTTTTTAGTTAAACTTTTTACTATTATATTAGCTTAAACTATATACTACTTATACTTTACTTCTTTTAATAACTAAATTAGTAAAGTATAATAGAGTTACTTATATAAACTTATAAGTATCATAGGCCTCCTATTATTAACTATAAGTAGTAGTTCTTAGAAAGTTAGTAGATTAGGAGTTAATAATAAAAGCTTGTGTTAGGATCTATAATAACTATAAATAATAGAAGATTTTTTATAACTATCTTATATTAGCGTTCTATAGTTAAAAGATTAAATTACTAATACTATTCTAATAATACGTATTACTACTAACTATATACCTATACTTTTTTAGCTAGCTTTATACTTTATATTTACTAAGATTATAAATTATAAATCTATTACGTATATAAATTTATACTTTATATTTACTAAGATTATAAATTACAAATTTATTACGTATCTCTATTATAGTTAGCTTCCTAGTTAAGTTTATAGCCCTATAAGTTATATACGTTATTATTATTTATAAGAGGGCTAATTAGTTTAAATTAGCTTTCCTTTATTATAGCTATAATACTATTCCTCTCTCTAAGTAGGTTCTTATTTCTCTACCTTAGGCCTAAAGTTATTAGTCTAGTTTCTTTATTTATTTCTAATTCTTTATTATTCTCTATATCTTCGCGTTCTAATTATAATAAGCTTTTTCTTATTACTTGTATTATTTGTAATAAAGTTAAAATATTTCCTTGTACCTATTATACTTAATTAAAATTTACTTATCTTATATCTTTAAAGGATAGTAAATACTATAACAAGTATATTATAGCTAATATCTAATATAAGTATATACTATCTAGTATTTCTCTTATAGAGTGTAAGTATTTAATTTCTATATAGTCTCTTCTTACTAAGTTATATAGGGCAAGCTATTAACTAAGCTTAAAAGATACTATTATTATAGCTTATAGAGGCTAAAGCTAAGTATAAGCTAACTCTTTATAAGCTAGTAGATCTTTATTCTTATATTAAGCGTCTTTAAAAGATAAAGGCTTATAATAACGTTAAATTATCTAAATAGTCTTGTACTTTAGAGGCCGAGATAGACCTTAAAGATATAGTCTAGGCTATTCTAGCTCCTATTATATTAAGCGTTCCTAACGCCTCTCTATTTAGCGCTAGTAGTGCTAATTTTCTTAGTTTACTATAAGGCGCTCTAGAGGGTTTTAACTTTAGAACTCTTCTAGTTTCTTAGGGTAATTAAGATTATCTTCTAGTTCCTATATTTTTTCTTATAGTTATTCTTTTTTATCTATACTTATCTATTCTACTAAGTAGTAGTTTTTTCTTTTATAGAACTAGTACTATAAGATTTTTTTAACTTCTTATTTTTCTTATTCTCTATATATATCTACTTTATATACTAGTAGTTTTACTTCTTATAGTACTTGTTTTAGTAGAGCTATATAAAATATTAAGTATATTTTTATCTTATTTAGTAGCTTTAGTTTAAATATAACTAGTATAACTTCTTTTTTAATTTTATATAGTCTTATCTTAACGTAGTCTAGTTTTAAACTTAGTTATTTACTTTTAATATTTTTCTATACTAACTATACTTTTTCTCTTTTTCTAAATTAAGGTCCTTCTTTATATTTTTTATTGTAGTACTTTACTATATAATTATATAGAAATTCTATATCTTGTCTTAGTTAGTTATATATATCTTTAAGTCTATTAGTAAAGTTTTCTCTTCTTAAAGACTAAGATATCTAATTTCTTAGTATCTAGTATATATTAGGTTTAAATCTATAGTATATAAAGAAAAGTAATACTCTTATTACTATATTCTTTACGCTATTGTATACTAACTATACTATAGGTAGTAGTTATACCTAATTGTTTTAATTGTAGTTAAAGTAGTATCTTAAGTATTATTCTACTAACTAATTTATTCGTTCTAACTATTTATCTATTTATAAGTAGTATACTATAGATATTATATATTTAATTCCTATTTATACTACTATTATTCCCTATAGTTTTAATATAAATTATATATCTCTATTTATAATAATCTTATCTAGTAGTCTATATTAACTAATTATAGTTTCTAAAACCTAGTACGTAGTAACCTCTATCTTACTTTTCTCTTTATATAGTTAGAAGTATATATACTTTATAAGTTTATCTACTATTATAAAAATTCTATTATACTTAACTCCTAATATTAAGTTCTTAGACTTAGGTAACTTTATAATAAAGTCTATCGTAATAACTCTCTATAGTTATTCTAGTACTTCTACTAGTTATAGTATTCTATATAGTATATATCTATTATATTTATTTCTATAACATTCTATATAGTCTTATAGTACTTTTATTACTAGTTATCTTACTTTTAAGATATAGTAGTCTCTTAGTAGTCTATCTAATATTTTTTTAATACTTTAGTAACTATATACTAGTAATTTATAGAATTATTATATAAATTCTCTTTAGATTTTTCTTAGGATATACGTTCTTCTATAAGCTTATACAAATCCTTCTTAAGTTTCTAGTTTTTTTATTTCTTTAGGTACTTCTTATATTACTTTCTAAATCTATTTATCTAGCTTACTACTTATTCTTTTAATTATAGTAGCTATTTTAGGTGTATTTAGAACTAAGTATCTTTCTTTATTCTTAACTAAAACTATACTAGTAGCACTTACTTCTTCTTATAAGTCTAGTCTTCTACTAAAAGCGTCTATAAGTTAGTTATCTTTCTCTTTTATATATATAATTTCTATATTAAATATTAATAAGAATTCCTACTATCTTATATAGTATTATAATAACTCTTTATTTATTATAAATCCTATAAGATTCTTATAGTCTATATAGACTTTTATCTAGTATTTTACTCTTTATAGATATACTCTCTATTACTTAAATACTTTATAAATTACTAGTATCTCTTTATTATAGATTAAGTAATTAAGTTCTACTATTTTTATCTTTTTAGAGAAGTATTTAACTAAGTATTCTTTTTTAGTCTCTAGATCTTCTTATATTAGTACTATTCTATAGACTAAATTAGATATATCTATTTTTACTATTACTAGTAGGTCTAGGTTATATATTCTAATAACTAGGTTTTCTATAAACTTCTTTTTAATCTTTTTAAATACTTTGTTATATTCCTTTATCTATTTAAATAGCGTATCTTTCTTTATAAGTTTTATTATTAGTTCTATATCTTTAGACTATCTTACTATTAACTTTATATAAAAGTTAGCTAGCCTATAAAATTATTATACCTCCTTTAGGTTTTTTAGTATTAGCTATTCGTTAATTAATCTAATCTTTCCTAGGTTAATTTTAATTTTTCCTAGTTTAATAATAAATCTAAGGAAATCTATTTCTTTTGTGTAGAACTTGTATTTTCTTATTTTAAGAAATAACTTGTTTTCTACTAGTTTTTCTAGTACTTTATATATATATTATATATATTCTTCTTCTATTTTTAAGAATATAAGAATATTATCTAGGTATATAAATATAAATATATCTAAGTACTCTCTTAGTACTATATTAATTTATTCTTAGAATACTACTAGTGCGTTTATTAAACTAAATAGTATAACTAAATACTTATATAGTTTATACTATATTCTAAATACTATTTTCTACTTATCTCCTTTCTTAATTCTAATCTAGTAATATATATTCTAGATATCTAGTTTAGTAAAGATTTTTACTCTTTATAGTCTATCTTGTATTCTATCTATTTATAGTAGTAGGTATTAGTTCTTATTTATAATTGCGTTAGTTTTCCTAAAATCTACGTAGAGCCTTTTTTTACTTATCTCTTTTTTATCTACAAATATAAGTCTATATACTACTAAGGATTTAGACTCTATTATCTATCCTTTTTTTATTACTTTTTAGATAAATATTTATTTAATCTTAGATTCTTCTTCTATTTTTTAGTAGACTAGGCTCTATCTTACGTCTTTAACTTTCTTAATTTTAATTACTAAGTCCTATAGTTAATATTCTAGAAGATAATCTTCTAGCTCTATAAGCTATTTTTCCTATTTTTTATATTCTTTAGAAAATTCTCTTTTATAAGTACTTATGTTAGCCTTTAATATATCTATTCTATAGTAGTTAATTTTTCTAGTTCTATAATTAATATATAAGTTAGTTATTTATAACTATAGTATACCTAGTATTATATCTTGTTTGTTATTAATTGTTATTATATCTATAACTATATTTTTAATTTTTATTCCTTCTAGTTCTAATATAGAGAGAACTATTTTTGTTATAGGTATAATAGAAGGAATTAAGATAGAACTAATTAGTCCCGATTTAGATACTAACAAACTATAGGACGAGTAAAGTAATAATCTTAATTAGGAGACAACACATAACTAGGACACCTAGAGTAATCTATAGTCTATAGACTCTTAGCGTTAATAGATTATAGATTATAATAAGTATATAGTTAGTAAGATACGTATTATTAGGATAGTATTAGTAATTTAATCTATTAACTATAGAACGCTAGTACAAGATAGTTGTAAAATATCTTCTACTATTTATAGTTATTATAAATCTTTACACAAGCTTTTATTATTATCTCTTAATCTACTAACTCTTTATTACTAGCGCTTATAGTTAACAATAGGCGACCTATTATACCTTACTAATTTAGTTATTATAAGAAGCGAAGTGTAAGAAATATATAGTCTAGCTAACACAATAGTAGAAAGTTTAACTAAATAATTAAATAAAGCCTCTAGGAGTAGTCCTAAATTAGATAGTACTATATAGGAAATAATTAAAAGTTGTCTTAACTAACTAATTAATAACAAAGAAGATATAAAGATAGTAATTAATACTCTAGAAATATAGAATAAGGAACTACAAGACTATATAAAATAGAACAAGGTATAAATTAAAGTAATTATCTAGAAATAAAACTAAATAGAACTAATTATATAACGCCTAGTAACAAGCGCAACAAAGAAACTACTAAAGATACTTGTTCTTAAGAAGTTTAATAGAACAAGAAAAAATCTAAGACCTTTTATTATATTAGTATAACTTTAGATAGATATATAAGTACTATACTTTAATATAGAAGAAAAGAAAGTAATATATATTAGATTACATCTTAAAGAAGACGCTATAAGATAGTATAAACCTTACTAGATAGACTATATAACGTATTTACTAATAACTTAGAAAGATAAGACTAGAGCTATCTTTAGAAGTTACAAATACTTTACTAAACAAATAAGAGTAGTATTTAGAGATATAGAAATTACCTAATAAGCTAAAGAGTAGCTAGAGAAGCTTATATAGAATTAGAGTATTCTAAAGTATATATTATAGTTTAAATAACTATTATAGAATATAGAATAGAATAAGTTAGCTCTAATATTACAATTTAAACAAGGACTTAACTCTAAAATCTAATACAAGATAATATATATAAAGAAACTACAAATACTAAAAGCTCTAAAGTAATAGGTAATATAAATTAATAATAATCTTTAAGAATAGAAGAAGAACAAGTATAGAGGTTATACCTAGAACTATAATAAGAGAGACCTAATAGTCCTTAATACTAATAAAGATAAAAAGAAGAAGAAGAATAAAGACTTTATATACTTTAATTATAGTAAACTAGGCTACTACGTAAAAGACTACTAATTATAAAAAAAGAAGGATATAGTATACTATAAATATAAGAAACTAGGATACTTTATAAAAGACTATAAAAGTAAAAACCTAAAGAAAGAAACCTAGTTAAAAATAACTAAAAAAAAGGAAAGAAGTACTATAAGTATAGGCTAAACCTTAAGAAAAGGTAGCTAGGAGTAAAGAAGTATAATACGTAATACTCTACTAGACTTTTTATTATAATAACAACTACTATATATATCTTTCTAGTAAATAGAGAGTAAGATACTTCCTATAATAGAGATATAGAGTAGCCGTAACAAAGGAGAGAATAAAAGCTTAGCTAAAAGAAATAGTATAAGTAATAGGCCTACTAATAGAAGATTTAGAAGGAGAAGAGCCTCTAGTACTATTAATTTAGGCTAAAGGACTAGTACTAGATAAAGAGACTACTATAACTACCTCTAAAGGACTATAAAGAAGTAAGAGATAGGTTAGTATAAGAGGTATAGAGTATACCTAGCTAATAATATATAGTTATAATAGCTATATAACTATAGATATAGAAGAATAAAATAAAGAATAGAAGTTTGTTTAAATATACTTAATAGTTATAAGTATAGAAAAAGCGTATAAAGACTAAAAAGAACGTAATCCTAAAGAAACTAAGTTTATACTATTTTAGGAATAGATAAAGTAATATATAGTTATAGTAAGAAGAATACCTATATTAAAAGAATAGTAATACTTTATAAAGAAGACGTAATAGATTAATAAAGCTTATACACTAAGAGTACTAATAGTATACTATATCCTAATAATAGATATACTTAGTAAAGACAAGTACTAAGAAGGAGATAACAAGATAATAGACCTAAAACATCTAGTTTACTTTAAAGTATTATAGATATTATACCTAGATAAGAATTATATTATATATAGAAACTCTAAAGTAAATAACAATATATAGCTTATAAGGAGAAAAGGCTATAACTATATAAGAGTAATTATAGTAGAAGATATTTAAGGATAAGAAATAATCTTGGAAGATAGATACTTAGTAGTAAGGCTAGGATCGAAATTAACTAAAAAATACGTCTAAAGAAGACTATAGTACAAATATATAAATAATAAATATCTAAAATACGAAGAATATAAACTTAAAATAGGGCTATAGCCCTAGAAAGATAGATAGTTTAATAAATTACTAAAGTAAGAAAAACTAGGAGGTATAAAAAGCCTATATATTATAAAAATAGGTATATACTAAAGAAAGGAAGTATAACTAATAATTAATAGTAGAGCTACAAGAAACTTTATATTAAAGAAGTTTATAGAAATATAAAGAATAAAGTATATAATAAAGAAATATCCTTAATAATTAAGTATAATTAAAAGAAAACTATTCTAGAAACCTATATAGTTTAAGACAGTACCTTTAATATTAAGGTAAAAAAGATTAAAGATTAAGAATATAGTTATAGATATAATAACAATTAATAATAAATAAGATATTATATTAGGTATGCTATAGTTATAGATAACTAACCTAAGAATTAATTAGAGAATAGGAGAAATTAACTACTCTAAACAAGATATACTAAAAGCTAACATAAGTATATATAAAGGAGAATTCCTAGAAGAATATAAGAAGTAGGAAAAATAGCTTATTAAGCTAGAAGACTACCTTCTAGAATATTAACTATAAGATTTAACGATAGAACTAGAAGAAGGTAAAAACGTAAGATAGAGCCTAGTCTACTAAAAAATAGAAGAAAAATCTAAAATTAAAAGAATATTTATCTAAAATGTAATAAAAAAAAATAGATAAGAGAATCTAAATCCTTAGTAGCGTATAGACTAATATTCGTAGATAAAAAGAGAATAAGTAATAAGAGACCTTATATAGATTTTAAGAAAACTAACGTAATTACTAATAAAAATTAATACCTACTACTATAAATAGATAGAATACAAGATAGACTATAAAGAGTAAGAATCTTTATAAAACTAGATATCTAAAACGCCTACTATTAGATTAGAATTAAAGAAAGTAATAAGTAAAAGATAGTATTTAGAATATAGTATAAACTATATAAATACTTAGTTATACTATTTAGCTTAATAAACGCACTAGTAGTATTCTAAGAAAGAATTAATATAATACTAAGAGAGTACTTAGATATATTTATATTTATATACTTAGACGATATCTTTATATTCTTAGAAATAGAAGAAGAATACGTGTAACACGTGTATAGAGTATTAGAGAAATTAGTAGAAAATAAACTATTTTTTAAGATAAGAAAATGCAAGTTCTATATAAAGAAAACAGTTTTCCTTAGATTTATTATTAAACTAGGAAAAATTAGGATCGACCTAGAAAAGATTAGATTAATTAACGAATAGCTAACCCTAAGGAACCTAAAAGAGGTACAGTAATTTTATAGACTAGCTAACTTTTATAGAAAATTAATAGTAGGATAGTCTAAAGATATAGAACTAATAATAAAACTTATAAAGAAAGACACGCTATTTAAATAGATAAAAGAATATAATAAAGTATTTAATAAAATTAAGAAGAAGTTTATAGAAAACCTAGTTATTAGAATATATAACCTAGACCTACTAGTAATAGTAAAAATAGATATATCTAACTTAGTCTATAGAATAGTACTAATACAAGAAGTCCTAGAAACTAAAAAAGAACACTTAGTTAAATACTTCTCTAAGAAGATAAAAATAGTAGAACTTAACTACCTAATCTATAATAAGGAAATACTAGCAATCTATAAAGTATTTAAATAATAGAGAGTATACTTATAAGGAGTAAAGTATTAGATAAAGGTCTATATAGATTATAAGAATCTTATAAGATTTATAATAAATAAAGAACTATTATAACGCTATATAAGATAGTAGGAATTCTTATTAATATTTAATATAGAAATTATATATATAAAAGAGAAAGATAACTAATTTATAGATACCCTTAGTAGAAGACTAGACTTATAAGAAGAAGTAAGCGCTACTAGAATAGTTTTAGTTAAGAATAAAGAAAGACACTTAGTCCTAAATATACCTAAGATAGCTGTAATACTTAAAAGAATAAGTAATAAACTAGATAAATAGATTTAGAAAATAACGTAAGAAGTATCTAAAGAAATAAAGAAATTAGATGTTTAAGAAGGATTTGTATAAGCTTATAGAAGAATATATATTCTAAATAAGATTTAGAAAGAATTTATATAACAATTCTATAAATTACTAGTATATAGTTACTAAGGAACTAAAAAAATATTAGATAGACTACTATAAGAATACTATATTCTAAAAGCAAGACAACTAGTAATAGAAGTACTATAAGATTATATAGAATATTACAAAAATAAATATAATAAATACGTACTATATAGAATACTATAACTAGTAGAAATACTAGAATAACTATAAAGAGTTATTATAATAGACTTTATTACAAAACTACCTAAGTCTAGAGACCTAATATTAGGAGTTAAATATAATAGAATTATAATAATAGTAGATAAGCTTATAAAGTATATATACTTTAGACTATATAAAAAGAAAAGTAGGATAGAGGTTACTATATATTAAGTCCTAGGAACTATAATTAGTTAATATAGACTACTAAACAAGATTATTATAGATAAAGATATACAATTTATATTAAAACTATAGAGAATAATAACAGCGTAATTAGGAATACAATACGTAATATCTACAGCATATTAACTACAAATAAATAGATAATTAAAATAAATAAATTAGATAGTAGAATAATACTTAAAATACTACCTTAACTACAACTAGAACAATTAGGTATAGCTACTACCTATAGCATAGTTAGCATATAATAGCGTAAAGAATATAGTAATAAGAGTATTACCTTTCTTTATAAACTATAGATTTAAGCCTAATATATACTAGATACTAAGAAATTAGATATCTTAGTTCTCTAGAGGAGAAAACTTCGCTAATAGACTTAAAGATATACATAATTAACTAAGATAAGATATAGAATTCTTATATAACTATATAGTAAAATACTATAATAAGAAGTATAAAGAGAGACCCTAATTTAAAGAGAGAGAAAAAGTATAGTTAGTATAGAAGAATATTAAGAGTAAACGCCTAAATTCTAAATTAGACTATATTAAAATAAGACTATATAAAATTAAGAAAGAAGTTACACTAGTTATATTTAGATTAGAACTACTAAATAAGATAAAGATATACTTAATATTCTACGTAGCCCTACTAGAAAAAGTACTATAGAATATAGAACTACTAGTATATAAAGTAGATACTTATAGAGAATAAGAAGAATAAGAAGTTAAGAAAATCCTATAATACTAGTTCTAAAATAGAAGAAACTACTACTTAGTAGAATAGATAGGTATAGACGAAAAAGGATAACTATAGGAGAAAATATAAGAACTAGAAGATAATCTTAATTACTCTAAGAAATTAGAAGAGTTCTAAAATTAAAACCCTTTAGAACGCCTAGTAGTAAACTAAGAGAACTAATATTACTAATAATAGATAAAGAGGTAGTAGAGACGTTTAGCGTAAGACCTACTATAGCAATATTAAATACTTTATCTAAGTCTAGCTTAGCTTCTAGAGCTATAAACTACTTAGCTAACTTCTTATTATTTAAGGCCTTTATCTTATAAAGACAAGAGAGATAAGCTTAATTCTTTACTAGCTTACTCTAAGTAAGCTTCTAGATATACTTATACTTAGCTTTAGCTTCTACAATTTAAGATAGTAATTTCTCTTAAGTCTAGTTAATAGCTTTCCCTATTATTATTAAGCTTAGATATAAGAATAAGTATAATAAACTTATATTTAGAAAGAAAAACACTAGATATATTATAAGAGCTACGTATATTTACACAAATATATACTTTATTAGCTCTACTATTATTTATAGAAATAATATAAAGAAGAGACTTAGGGTTTAACTTAAGAGAAGTATAATAAGAACAAGGAAATATTTTAATACTATTGCGTAATACGCAATTAGCAAGAAGGTAGTAATAACGTATAGATAAAATAGGTATAAAGGAGGATAAAGAACTCTATATTAATAAAGAAACTAGACTAATAACTTTAGCTCTAGGATAAGAAAACTAGGACTTACCTAAAAAGAGAGATAGTGTTATAGGTGTAATAGAAAGAATTAAGATAGAACTAATTAGTCTTAATTTAGATACTAACAAACTATAGAACAAGTAGAGTAATAATCTTAATTAGGAGATAATATATAACTAGGATACCTAGGGTAATCTATAGTCTATAGACTCTTAGTATTAATAGATTATAGATTAAGATAATTTATAATCTACTAGTCTTAGTAAACATAGATTATAGATTATAATAAGTATATAGTTAGTAGGATGCGTATTATTAGGATAGTATTAGTAATTTAATCTATTAACTATAGAACGCTAGTACAAGATAGTTACAAAATATCTTCTACTATTTATAGTTATTATAGATCTCTATATAAGCTTTTGTTATTATCTTTTAATCTACTAACTCCCTATTACTAGCGCTTATAGTTAATAATAGGCGACCTGTTATAATTTTAAACCTAATAAGTTCTTAAAATAGTTTTCCTTTAATTATACTTAGTTATTAAGAGTATTTCTTTATAGTATACTTTATTCCTTATATTTCTATAAACTTTTTTAATATAAAGTTCTTTGTAGCTCTACTATAAATTATTAGTTATACTTTCTTTTCTTAGTATATACCTATTTTTATAATATATAGGCTTCTTACGCCTTCTAGTTTTTCTTCTTTAAGTAACTTTATAAATTATCTATCTTTCTAAAGCTATAGCCCTATTTTAAGTTTATATTTATTATATTTTAGATATTTATTATACGTATATTTATACTATAGTTCTCTCTAGACGTATTTCTTTAATAGTTTAGGTCTAGGTCTTACTACTACGTATCTATCTTCTAGGGTTATTTCTTATCCTTAGATATCTTCTACTAAGATTACCCTTATATAGTTATAGCCTCTTCTTCTTATAGGCTATATATTATTATTTACCTTAGAGTTTCTATATATAATATAATTCTTGTCTAGGTATAATATCTATAATGTTTTAAAGTATACTAGATGTTCTAGGTTTATTATTTTATTATCTCCTTCTTAGTACTTACTTTTACTAGGTATATTTATTATTAAGATATAGTATACTACTAGTACTCTTAGTATATAAGCTTTATTAATCTATTACGTCTTTCTTATAAAGTATTACTATTCTTTTTATATAAGTATTCTTCTTACTATAACTATATATTACTTTATCTATTCTTAAAATAGTATAAACTTTATTTCTTTAGGATTATGTTCTTTCTAGTCTTTATACGCTTTCTCTATACTTATAACTATTAAGTATATTTAAATAAACTTCTATTCTTTATTTTATTTTTCTATATCTATTATTATATAGCTATTATAGCTATATATTATTAGCTAGGTATATTCTATACTTTTTATACTTACTTATTTCTTACTTTCTTATAGTTCTTTAGAAGTAGCTATAGTAGTCTCTTTATCTAGTGCTAGTCCTTTAGCCTAGATTAATAGTTCTAAGGGTCCTTTCTTTTCTAAGTCTTCTATTAGTAGGTTTATTATATATACTATTTCTTCTAGCTATACTTTTATTCTCTCCTTTATTATAGCTACTCTATATCTCTATTTTTATAAGAACTATACTACTCTCTACTTACTAGAAAGATATATATCGTAGTTATTGTTATAATAAAAGGTCTAATAGAGTATTATATATTATACTTCTTTACTCCTAGCTACTTTTTCCTAAGGTTTAGCCTATACTTATAGTACTTCTTTTTTTTTCTTAGTTATCTTTAACTATATTTCTTTCTTTAAGTCTTTACTTCTATAGTCTTTTATAAAGTATCTTAGCTTCTTATATTTATAATATACTATATCTTTTTTCTTTTATAATTAGTAGTCTTTTATATAGTAGCCTTTCTTACTATAATTAAAGTATATAAAGTTTTTATTCTTTTTTTTTTTTTTATTCTTATTAGTATTAAGGATTATAAAGTCTCTACTATCTAAGTTTCTTAGTTAGTTCTTATACTTATTTTTTTTCTACTTATAAAGATTATTATTAATTTATATTACTTATTATTTTAGAGTTTCTAGTATCTTTAGTTTTTCTATATAAATTATTTTATATTAGATTTTTATATTTAATCTTTACTTAAATCTTAATATTAAAGATACTTTATTCTATTCTATATTTTAAGCTAGTTATTTAAATTATAATATATATTCTAAGATACTCTTACTCTATATAAGCTTCTTAAGTTTTTCTTTGGCTTATTAGGTAATATCTATATCTCTAAATACTACTCTTATTTATTTAGTAAAGTACTTATAACTTCTAAAAATAACTTTAGTTTTATCTTTCTATATTATTAGAGTATATATTATATAATCTATCTAGTAAGATTTAAACTATTTTATTATATTTTCTTTAAAGTATATTCTAATATATATTACTTTCTTTTCTTCTATATTAAAGTATAGTACTTATATATCTATTTAGAGTTATACTAATACTATAAAGGATCTTAATTTTTCTTTTATTCTATTGAACTTCTTAAGTATAAGTATCTTAAGTAGCTTCTTTATTATACTTATCTCTAATCTTTAGATAATTAGTTCTATCTAGTTTTATCTTTTAATAATAGCTTTAATTTCTACTTTATTTTACTTTAAGTAATTTTATAGTTCTTTATTCTACGTTTTTAAAGTATTAATTAATATTTTTATATCTTTTTTTATTAAAATTAGACTATTTATATATTCTCTAATTACTCTCTATCTTATATTATCTAATTTATAACTACTTAAAAGTACCCTAGTTATTTATTTTATTAAATATTCTACTATTATATTAGCTAGACTATATACTACTTATACTTTACTCTTTTTAGTAACTAGATTAGTAAAGTATAATAGGCGTACTAGAGTTAACTTTCTAATAGCTTATAAAGTTATTAGTAGACTAAAAAGTAATAATAAAAGCTTATATTATAATTATATAATAACTATAAATAATAGTTAATTTATATATATAATATTAAGTATTAGTATTCTAGGTTAGAGATTAGATTACTAATACTATCCTAATAATATATATTATTACTAACTATATACCTATACTTCTTAGCCTACTTTGTACTTTATATTTACCAAGATCGCGAATTACAAATTTATTACGTATCTCTATTATAGTTAGTTTTCTAATTAAGTTTATTACTTTATAGGTTATATATATTATTATTATCTATAGTAAGGCTAATTAGTTCTAATTAGCTTTTTTTTATTATAGCTATAATATCTTTCTTCTTACTAGCTATATATAGTTTCTTACTTTAAAGTTTTTATATATAATATAATTCTTATTTAAGTATAATAACTATAATATATTAAAGTACACTAGATATTTTAGGCTTATTCTTTTATTATCTCTTTTTCTCTACTTATTTATACTAGGTCTTATTTCTATTAGAATATAGTATATTACTAGTATACTTAGTATATAAGCTTTTTTAATCTATTATATCTTTTTTATAAAGTACTACTACTTTCTTTATATAAGTATTTTTTTTTTACTATAGCTATTTATTACTTTATTTATTTTTATAATATTATAAACTTTATTTTTTTAAGATTATATATTTTCTAGTCTTTATATACTTTTTCTATACTTATAACTAGTAAGTATTTCTAAATAAATTACTATTATTTATTATATTTTTTTATATATTATTATAAGTATAATAGAGTTACTAGGTTAACTATCTAATAACTTATTAAAGTATTAGTAGCCTAAAAAGTAATAATAAAAGCTTATATAGTAATCTAGTAATAGGCTATAATAATAGAGGATATTTTATAACTTTTAAGTATTATCGCTTATAGTTAATAATTAAATTACTAATACTATCCTAATAATATATATTCTACCTACTTATATACTTATAGGTTTTACTAGCTTTATAACTTTATATTTACTAAGATTATAAATTTATAAATTTATTACGTACTAGCTTTATAGCTTTATATTTACTAAGATTATAAATTTATAAATTTATTACGTACTTAGGTTATATTAAGTTTCCTAATTAGGTTTATCTACTTATAGGTTTTATACGTTATTATCTTCTATTATTAACTTAATTTACTTTATTTAGCTTTCTTTTATTATAGCTATATTATAAGCTTTTTTTTATAAGCTCTATTATCTCTATTTTATTTTTATATAAGTATTTTTTAAAGTATTATTTTATAACTTACTAGTAGTTTTTAATTAGTAAGAGGTCTAGTAAGTTAGCTATATTAAAGTAGTAATCTAAGTTATATTTTTTATTTTATTTTATAATAATATTACTCTTTAAACTTCTACTATATCTAGAATTATTATTTTCTTCTATTATAAAGTATTTAACTAAGAGATCTTTTAGCTATTTACTTATAATTAGCTTAAGTATTTAATTTTAGTAGACTAAGAAAAAGAGCTTACTATTAGTATTTCTTAAAGTTTTATAGAAGTTAAGCTTAGATTTAAAGTTATAGCTTATAGCTACTTATATATAAAAAGTTTTTTAATACTTTTTATTATCTTTATTAAGCTACTTTTATATATAATTACTATAGTATCTCTTACTAAGCTAATATATAATCTAGAGTTTACTTTATAAGCTAACTTTATAGTATACTTTATTTAAAAAATAAATATTTTCTTAGTTTTTAAGCTTAGGTTTTAGATAGAAATAAGTTTTAGAAAAAAGTACTTTTTCTTTAGTATAGTACTTAGAGACCTAGCCCTTTATATAAGTAATATATTTATAATAATTAAAAAAGTTAAGAGCTTATTTTAGAGTCTATCTACTTACTCTAAGATTAAGTTTAGTAGTAAGTACTACCTAAGTTAATATATAAGTATCTTATCTATAATTTTAAATAAATTAATTAACTTAGTATAGCTTACTTATATTAAAAAGAAGCTTATAACTTCTTTTCTTGTATATAGCCTTATTATTATAGTAAGTTTAATTAAATTTATAATTATTTTAGTATATTATTATTAGATAAGTTATATAATTAGATATATAATACGCGATTATATACGTAATTAGATACTTAATAGTATATATATAGAGAGGCGCAATAGATTCTAGGTATACCTAGAATCTATTAATTAGCTTACTTAAGCTAGTATAGTAATCTAATTAGCTTAGTGTATAAGCGTAATAATTACTAAGCTACTACTCTTACTATAGCTAAATAGATTATAGCTTTAACCTTTATAAATAAAGGAATTAAATAAAAGATCTTATATATAAAGAAAAAGACTACGTTAGTATAACTAATATAATAAAGAAACTAGTACCTTAATAGAAAGAGTATTAAGGATCTAGCTTACTACTATCTTAAAAGACTTAGCTAAGACTACTATATTATAGATATATAGATAAAGCGTAGAACTAAAAATAGAAAGATAGAAGAATTAATCTACTTAGTTTATACCTAGTACTTTTAAGTTATAAGTAACTAACTAATAAAAAGGGCTTTTCTAAAAGCTCTAGTATTTCTCTCTAGTAAGGCCTTTATATAGCTATTATAAAAAAGCCTTTTTATTAAACTACTATAACCTCTTTTAAATCTAATAATTATAGCTTATCTTATTTATTTACTAATATTATTAAAGGTAAAAATATCTAAATAATTATATAGTATACTATAAGTATTATTAAAGTTTTAGGTACCTTTTATATAAGAATTTTAGAGTATATTAATATTAGAAATACTATTTCTTAATATAGTAATTTAATTACTATAAAAATTAATTAATTTAGATAAGTATTAGTAGAGTTATAAGAACTTAAAGTTATATTATTTACTAAAAATTAAAGTTTATAAGTTACTAAGCTTTTAGAGTAAGTACTATTTTACTTACTATATAATACTTTAGCTTTAGTAAGCTCTAAGTACTCTAATATATCTTACTACTCTTTAGCTTATACTACTCTTTAGCTTATACTACTCTTTAGCTTATACTACTCTTTAGCTTACTTTACTAAAACTACTTATCTCTCTTCTATCTTATTAGCTATACTACTTACTTAATATACTTAATTACTTTAAAAAAGTAAAAAAAATACTCTTTAGAACTAAATCTATTTAAAATAAGAATATAAAAAGTACTTATAGAATATACTAATAATAATACTTAAGTAGTATATCTAATATATCCTATTAATCTAAAAATTTAATAAAAGAAAGTATAAGCTCTCTTTAATTAAAGACTAGTCTTTTATTAACTAGATCTTAGACTTTAACTAATATAGCTGTCTACTTTATATTATTAATATATAGTAATTAGTAGATATTCTTCTTACTATATATAGCTAAAATCTTTCTCCTAAACTTATTAGTAAGAACTAAGTATTATATTAAGTTAAGAGCTAGTTTTAGCTTTAAATAAAGTAAAATAAAAAGCTCTACTTATAGTATACTAAATATAAAAATCTAGTTAAAATTTAAGTATAGTTTAGGCTTATATAAAAGATATATAAAATATATAGTATACTTAATAAAAATATATATAACTTTAATAAGATAAGCTTTATAATAAAAGTAGCTAGTATATTAAAAGTAGTTACTAGTTTAAATATAATTAGTTAAGCTACTAATATATAGCCTAGTAATTATAACTAAGTTATAGTAATTAAGTATATTAGTACGTCTAGCTTAATATTACTACTATTTATAATTTTAGTTAGTAAAGTCTACTAAGCTAGCTAGTATTAAGACTTTCTACTTAACTAGATAATTATAGTCTCTAATAATAGCTAGATAACTAATAAGCTAGAGTTTTAGTAGCTAAAGTACTTTAATAAGTATACGTAGTAGTTAATAGGTATATATAGGCTTCTAATCTTAAATAGGTATAGTAGCTATACTATACCTAAGTTTAACTAGTATTATAAAGATAATAAGATTATTAGCTTCTATATACTAGCTTACTCTTCTTACCTCTTTTAGCTACTTAATATTAGCTACTTTTCTCTTCTTAAGTCTACGTATAGTTATAAGATTAGATAGCTAGTACGCTAAGGAGTCTTCTATATTAATAAAGAAAAGTTCTTTTAGGTATATACTTATATACGCCTATAAGTCTTCTCTAAAGCTATAATTAAAAGTAGATTCTAGGTAGTAAGACTTATCCTATTTAAGCCTACCTAGGTTCTATTAAACCTAACTCTTGTTAGAACGCTATCTCCTATTCTAGCTAGTAATACGAGCCTATAGGCAGTAGAGACGCCTTATATAGTTACTTAGCTTAAGAAGTAGGCTTAACTACTTAGAACTCTTCTTTAACGTTAATCTTAAAGCCCCTCTAGTTAAGCTCTATCTTAACTTGTTAAGGGCTGTTAGATAGCAATGCACTTAGTAGCTATTCTTGTAGAAGAAAGTATTAAACTTAAGGTTACAAACAATCGCTAGAGATAGAAAAGAGACAAGTCAAGATAGTATATAGCTATAGGAGGCGTATTATAGGCTTAGGATGGACAGAGATTGGCTGAGGAGGCTGAGAGAAGGACTTAGACACAACGACCGTGCGCCAACGCGCACTACTAACGTGCACTAAGTGCCATATACAAGGCCACAATAGGCGTCAGTGTAAATCTACATAATCTATCTCTCTACAAAAATTCAGCCAATTTGAGTGTACTGTTGTGGCGCAACTGATCTTGGAGCTCTGCCAGGTTTGGTGGGGCGGGCGAGGAGTGGTGTGGGCCGAGGAGTGGTGAGACACGTTAGCTTTAGCTGCGCGCGAGCCTTGCGATAGATAAGCTTCTTCTAACGTAGTAATAGTATGGGTAGATAGCTACTACAAGGTTTATCTTTTGCGCTGCCTATTTCGTGCTATTTCTTTATAATCTTGCTTACAGCTAACTGTGTACACACAAAAGACTCTACAGCTTTGCTCTGCGCTGCACCTGCCAATACCATCCCGATGATATGGTCGCGTGTTTCCTGACGAATATTTGGCTTTCTGCGAGCATTTCCATCTATCTCTCGCCCAAATCGGCGTTGTGTAGCCATAGTTGTGGTGGGTTGAAGTTGAGATCACCTTTGGAGTTGCATTGTGGGCTTGGCATTCCAAACTTTTGAAACGTGACTGTACTAATGGGCTTCCTCTACGCTAAGTAAGTAGCTTATTAGCTATCTTACGCACAGCAGCTAGAGTTAGGGTAAAACTACGAGAATCTAGGTTGAGAATATAATCGACTATTACCTCCTCCTCTAGCTAGCTGAGCTTCCTTGAGTTGGGCTGGCAATCGCGTCGCGCAGGGATACCAGCGCGTCGGTCATTTAGCGTTGATTTAGGAACGTTATATAAGAAAGCAGCAGTCCTAGAGCTATCTACTTGCTGATTTTCAATAGATGCGATAGCGAGCTGAATATCTGCTTCATTTGAAGGCAATTGAGGTGCGTGGTGTAGAGCCATTACGCGTCAAGATAGGATGGGTGCGCAGCGTTGGTGGGGTGGCCGACTCGCTTGTATGGCCGGCTCGCTTGTAAACCACGTTACTAATATTATTTGTAGCTTGATAAGAGAAGGTTAGACTAGTTACGCGGCATTCGCGTTTCCAGGAGACCTTGATGCAAAGCGAGAACAATTGTAAGCGAGAGGATGAGGGGCCAAAGTAAGGACTGAGTTGGTGTATAAGAAGCTGAATATATACTTCGGAGTCCATAGGTCTTGTAAGTAGCTTTATACCTTTACAAGAATGCTGAGTACTGTTAGCATCACAATTACAGCTATTACTCTTAGAGGAAGGAGTTGGAAGGTTATTTCTGACTTGAGTTACGAAGGCCCTAAGCTCAGGAATCTTGAACAAGCCTCGTTGAGACTCCTAAATCTCGCCGAGGGGTCAGCCCTGTGACTGTGACAGCTGTCAAGGCCTACAGGGTGGCTCGGGAAGGAATTTGATGGAAGTAAAAGCGGGGGTTTGACTCACGTTAGCGAGCCTGATCGGGAAAGCGTGGCTTTAGGTTCACCGATAAAGCACGTTGCTTTTTGCTGTTAACCCATACAAGAGAGTTCCTTCATTCTGGTTCTCGTATTGCTGATGCATACGAAAGGAGACAATGAACGGACGGGACAGAGTGTGTGTGGAATACTGCTGGCTTCTAAGCGAAGTTGCGCACCTACAGAGGGGTAACACATCGGGTCGTGACGATTCGGGCCTCTAGTGTACCATAGGAAAACCTCATTGACTGATACAATTTTAGTACAATAGATGTCAGAATTGTCACGACCTGGCGTGTCCCCTTCTGTACATCTACGGTGTAGTGAGTTTATCTATAAGTTATAACTCGACAAGACCACTCGAACGGTGTACTTAGGGTTTGCGGGGAACGGTGGGTCCGTGCCCAAGCACTGGACCCATTGCACCAGTCGAACATGATCAGCAAGCCATCAGCCAAATTTGGTGTTTCCTGCAGAATTGCAGCACGGGAACTCTAAAGGCGTAGTGAAGGTTAAAGCGCGCATGGGGTAGAGGCTACGGGCACGGTTTAAATGGGAATTCAAGGCTATGAGCACTATTTGCATGGCGCAAAAAGCATGACATTTGAGCGCGCATAGCTAAAAGGCTGAATCGCGTCTGGAGAATTCCGGGCCGTGTTGAATAGAATGCTTTTTGCGGATCAGTGAGACGCAGATGGATGAACGGAATGTTAACGCCACGCGAAAGAACTAGCAAACAGGTTTTATGCCTGGGTACCCACGCCTCGCAATCGCGGACGAGTCATTCTGCTTCAGCTATACATCTATTCAGGAAGGCAGTAGCCATTGTGACAGGGCTCTAAGTCATTCCGCCCTAGATTTCCCTTGGGTCAACGGTTATGCATCCAATTCGCCCGAGGGCGTAGCGTGGCGTCTTAGGATTCCAAGAGAACGGATGAGCGCAATTGCCATTGTGGCGTGATTAGCAAATTGTCTCTGCCACCAAAGAGTAGGACTGAACATGAGCTGAACCCGTTTTCGCATTACTAGACAGTTTTAACATTAATTATAGAGTATGAATGGTTAGGTCTAACTGCTTAGATAGCTTTAGAACGCACATCATCTTAGGTATATATAATTAATTTAAATCTAGGGCTGTCATAAGTAGCGTAACGTTACGGCAACGCCTCCAGTACAGTCGTGAGAATTCCGTGGCGCCTGTGGAATTGCGAACGGCATCAGAGAGAAAGCATTACCAAGGGCTCTCGCTCAATCTGGAAAAAGAAAAGAAAAAGGGGTGCCTCGTTGTCTATGGTAGGTGCGATCGCTCAACTGTTCTTAAGACTGAGTGTCCTCTTCGAGCAGTATCTACGCCTTCATACAACTCATATTGTTCTTTAAGACCGACGAAACTACTCGAACACTACGCCTGTTACTCAATGTATTCTTCAATCATTTTGCAGCGAGGCGAAGCCGTTGGCGTGATACCCCCTCCTCCAGGTATTACGCCTAACTTTGCCAATCCATCGTCCCGAGCGCATAGTCTTGTTACACTCAATATCGTGCTTATGAGTATTTCAACGTTGTTCATGGGATTGCGGTTTTACACCGCTCGCTTCATCTTGCATCACATAAGGGCAGACGATTGTAAGTTGTCCTACTATTCTTACCAATAACCTCAGCTAATCGTTGAAGACATGCTATTTGCCGCATGGGTTAGGCTCATCCCAACTTATTTTTAGGATATCTTGCTAAACATGTAACCTGAATCTAGGTTTTAGCACTGGCGTACTCCGTAACTTCCATCATCCGTAGGTAACTACATTTTCGCGGACATGGAATTGGCTAAATATTTTTAGACACTCGTTTTGGATTTGGGCGACACCTATGGGATGTCCCATTTCCCGTTTTTAGTCCTCATTTTTTGCAAGTAAGTAACTATCCCACCTTCCCCTTGCGCAATTAAGGATAGATGGACTGATACGTTCTTAAGCTTGGAGCTATTAGCGGAACCTTTGCTGGAATTTCTATCATGCTCACAAAGCTCTCCATCCTTATGCTCTTCCTTCGATTTATATCCCAGCGGAATCTCCGAATCGCGGTATACATTATCATGGCAATTGTTGTTGCGTATAGCTTGGTAACGTCATTTGAGTGGGTGTATGCCTGCCGGCCACTAGAGAAATTATGGGATCTTACAATCACTGGCGGTTCATGCATTGACTGGTTAAAGATTACAGTCTTTAACGGCGTTATGAATACACTTACGGACGCTGTAATTCTTGTCCTGCCAGTTCTATTTTTACGGAAACTGCAGCTGCCTAAGAAGCAAAAGATTGGTATCGCGTTATTGTTAATGGCAGGAGGTTTGTATGTTCTATCGTTGGCTGCACTTTATGGGAGCTGAAACAGCTAACACATGAATTAGTGTTTTAATTGTTAGCATTATACGATTAAAGCACTCCATAGATATAGTCCATACAACGGATTTAACCTGGGAGGGCATAACAGTAGGACTCTGGTGGTAAGTGCAAGTGGTTTCGATTTCCGAGGTGACTTTTCTAATATGGGACTTAGGGCGACTGAGGCGCATATAGCCATCATTTGTGCTTGTATCTCAGCTGGAAAACCCTTTCTCCGGAAGTACATGCCTAGGGTTATTGGAAGCACTTTACGCTCCAGGACCGCTTCTACAAAGCTGCACACCATACGTTCTACCCATAGAGAGCGTCTTCCTTCAAAGGAGGCAGGTGACGGTCCGCAGGATACGATCTCTATGGAGGATATAATTAGTGAGCTGCGCAGACACTTGACTACATATAGACTCGCTAATAATTGTAATGTAGAGGGAAACCCCACTGCCACGGTCGAACTCAGGACGGAACTTCCAGTTAGAGAAGACTATGGTTCGGATAGAGGATTAATCATTACGGGTGGTCGAGAAACAGGGGTTGGAGGTCCTTGAGCGGGTTATGGACACAGGAAGTGGGTGCTTGGGTAGCTATCAGATATGATTTCGGATAAAAACGGCCCGGTCGGTTTCACCCTACTTAATCCCGCATCTTTGCTCTACCTTACCCAGCCCTCGTGAGTTTTTTACAACCCAAGCTCCTCGCAGGCCGTACAGGTCAAATATGAGCACCTCTTTACGGAGTTAATGATTGCAGTGCTCCATGCAAGGAGCCGTTTGTTGTATACCGTGCGACAGCTGTATCACCAAGATATGCAGTGCCTTTCCACCTTTGTATATGCTTGCAACTGTGGTTTTCTGCCAGTGACACTCAATCCGCTTGCCGGAGTGGAGGTTTCGTTAGTACCCAGCGAGAGAACCTGAGCGACTTTGTCTGACCCATAGCCTGCCTTAAACTCTCTAGCTAGAGTAGGTTAGCCGCCCTCTCTACTTGTTTGCCTTGTGCTCAATGGGGGAACCTCGCCGAGCCTCTGCCGATTGGGCAGGGCGCTACCTGTGCGGGAAACGCGCTCCGCACAGAAATGGTTTGCCCATCAGCTCCTCCCTGCATCACCGCTATAGACCACTCTACTAGTACAGTGACAGATCCAGTCGAAGGCTAAAGTTTTCTTCATCATCGACATGTATGCGACGTTGCGATGTTAGAATCACGCCATTCTCACAAGCTTTTCACATGCACCGCCATCGAATGTCTGGACCGCGCAAAGTGGTCCTATTTGCGAAGAGACCTCCCGTCCGGTGGAGCATAACGCCACACATTGCGGTATATATAAGCGAGGTGCAAGCGATGGAGATTTTCAAGACGAAGCTCGGAGAAGACCATCCCGACACGCTGATGAGCATGAACAACCTGGCATCGACGTACAGGAACCAAGGCCGGTGGCTAGAAGCCGAAGCATTGCTTGTGCAAGTGGTAGGGACGAGTAAGACGAAGCTGGGAGCAGACCATCCAGACACGCTGACCAGCATGGATAATTTGGCGTCAACGTACAGGAACCAAGGCCGGCGGCCAGAAGCCGAAGCTCGGGGCAGACCATCCAGATACGTTGATTAGCATGAACAATCTCGCATTTACGTGGAAAAGTCTGGGTCGTGATGCGGAAGCTATAGAACTTATGAAGGAATGCGTACGCCTAAGACGTTATGTTCTTGGTACTACCCATCCACACTACACATCTGCGTTAGGCGTTCTTTCTCGTTGGGAAATGGAGGCAGCTGGCGTTAGATCTTTGACTTTGGATATCTAGTAGCAACTAGAGCAGAATGGTTGTGGCTAAAGGATTTCATTTTCGCTCAGTATGTGTTTGAAATAGCTGTTGTCTACATACAACCGTTTAGAGACATTAAGTACGGAAAAGTACATAAAGAGTACTTGAGGCAGCGGTAGCCTAGCCGTTCTGTTAGCATGGCGGCGGTGCGTTTACTAGTATGCCGCCACTAGTGTCTGTCAGCATGGCCGACCCGCACCGGCCACACCCTTGTAGATGTTTCGAAATGTATAGATAATGGGGGGGTAGAGGTACATGTAGTTACGGCTCATAAAATCGCCACTTTCTAAGCTTCCTGTACCGCCATTGGAAAGCGCTAATACGTATTTGGTAAAGCGCTTTTTAAGCGGCCGTGCGCTTAGAATCCTCAAGGTGCACCGCTAGGTTAGCTTTACGGGAAAGGTGTATAAGTCGCTAAGACAAAAACAACTAAGTTAGACAAGTGCTATATTAGCGTAGCACGTAACCCTAAGATTAAAAGTGTAGCGAAAAGATCGTAGCTTAAAATTAAGTAGTTTAAGGTATACTACATTATTGTAATAAGGCTCTAAGTTGTTAACTACCTAAAGCCTTAAGGGGGGTAAGTAAGTAGATTAAAGAGTAATAACTACAGAATATATTGTAATCGTGTAATAAACTATAAACAATAGATAATTCCTAATAGGTAATGTTAAAGTATTATTACTCTTAGTTAGAAATTAAATTACTAATACTATTCTAATAATAAATATTTTTACTAACTATATACTTTACCTAATCTATTAATCTATTATTACTAAGACTAATAGATTATAGATTACTCTAATCTATAATCTATTACTACTAAGACCTATAGATTATAAATTACTCTATATATCTATAATAGAGTTACTTATATTAACTTATAAATAACCTATTAGGGTATTAGTAGATTAAAAGTTAAAAATAAAAGCTTATATTATAATTAAGTAAGGGGCTATAAATAATAGAAAGATATCTTATAATATTAATATATTATTACTTATAACGTATTCTACTACTAAGCTAGCTATACTACTAAGCTAGCTACTTTTTTCTTAGTATTATAAATACTACCTCTATAATACTATATCTTAATAATAGTAAAATATTATTTCTAAACTTAAGCTTACTTTCTAAGCCTTAGCTTCTAGCTAGTTTTAAAGCTAATAACGCACTACTAAAGCTTTTAATATCTATTATTAATAGCTTTCTAAATAACTTAAAGGAATTACTCTATATATAACTATACAACCTAGCTACTAGAAACTAACTATAACTAAAGAGTAGTTAATTATCTAATATATTCTTAACTTTAATTAGTAAGGATTTACGCCCTAGCTCTATAAAGTAGCTAATATAGCTAATAAACTACTTACTATATAGAGTAAGACGCCTATAGGTAAGAACTAGCCTATATACTTTATAGTACGTTTAGCTAAGCTAAAAATAGCGTTTAATTAAGTAAAAGATTACTAAAGAATACTCTAAGAAGATCTTAAAGTTATTAGTAGGTAGTTTAAGCTTATAGAAGAGACTAAGGCTTAGTATAAAGTAGTAGATAAAGATATCTATAACTTTAATAAGACTAGCTTCTAAATAAGAGTAATTAGGTCTATAAAGGTTATTATAGGCTTAGAGAAGTATTAATAACTTACTCTTACTTAAAGTAGTAATTATAAGTAGGTTATAGTAATCTAAGGTATTTACGTAGTAAAGTATATAATCCTACTATTTATTATCTATAAAGGACGCGTTTATATCTCTACTTAGTATAAAGAGGTAAGTATACTACTTAATTAGAAGCTCTTAGTCTTAGAGAATAGCTAGATAACTAATATACTTAGTCTAAAGTAGCTAAAGTACTTTAATATATATATAAAGTTACGCTAAGTAAAAATATACTAGCTACTTATTTTAGATAGCTATAAAAGCTACTTTAACTAAAATTTTAAAGACTACTACTTTAAAAATAAGATTCTAACCTTTTATATACTAGCTTATTTATTATATATTTTTTAGCTACTTAATATAGTATACTTTTTACTACTAAAGTATAAGTAATCTAAGTATATTATAAGAGAGTTATCCTTTATATCTCTTATTTTCGCACTAATATTAGTAAGTTTATAACTTACTAATATTATAAACTTACTAATATATTAGTAAGTTTATAACTTACTAATAT